>PVKM010000231.1:0-108201 GCA_004027735.1 Carollia perspicillata
CACTGGGAATACAAGAATGAGAAAAGAAGAGAATAAAAGGCTTCTTCTTTCATGATACTTTAGGGTGGGGAGAGAAGGCCAATACTGACTAAGTACTTGAAGCTATTAAATAAACATTAGAGACTCATCCATGAAGTTAAGAAATATATTTGAGATAGAACATACAACGAAAGACGCCACCATGTTTGGAAAGGGGAGAGATTCTGGACTGGAAATGAGATTAGATTACTCAAAGACAGCAATCTTCAACCTTTGTTTCTGGCCACCACATACACAGACATATTCAGGGTTACGCATTCTTTCTACAACATGCTGAATAACTCAGCTAATGAATATGGCATGAAGCCTCACAGTGCTTGCCAGTTACATTACCCCTTCTGAAAAAAACAAGTCAAAGCAGTTATTCGTGACTTTCCAAGCCAAGAGCTTCAAGAGAAACCAATCCTAACTTCCTGGCCACAGTGGTAAGTCCTGGGATGACTGGCTGATGGCTGCCTTCTAAGGACTTTCTACACTGGAGGGTGCAGCAGAGACTCCCAGCCACACCCAACACCTATTTTTCCTCTTTCCCCAACTAGGAGACTTTACTGGAGATGGTAATATGCCCAGCTCAAAAATGAACAAAGCCTACCAGTTTTTTCCATCTCTCTTTTATCAGGGACAGTTATATACTAGTTCTGGCCAAAGAGATACAAATGGAATTCACTAGGAGCCCTTCTGAGAAAGCTCTTTTTTTGTATTTTCTATCTAAATGTTTTGTTTTATATACCACATATGAGCGAAATCACATGGTTCTTGTCCTTTTCTGTCTCACTAATTTCGATTAGCATGATACTCAAGATCCACCCATGTTGTTGGAAATGGCAATATTTCATCATCTTACGGCTGAGGAGTATTCCACTGTATGCAGGGTAGGTCAAAAGTAGGTTTACAGTTGTGAATATGAAAAACACACAGTTTATTCTTGTATTATTATTCATTAATTGCTGTGCTATTTTCCATACAGACAACTGTAAACCTATGCTCGCCCCACCCTGTATATGTACCACTTCTTTGACCAGTCATCCAATGAATGACACTTGGGTTTTTTCCACATCCTGGCTGTTGTGAATAATGCTGCAAAGAAAGAAAGGGTACATATACCTTTATGAGTAAGTTTTTTTTATTTGTTTATTTTTCAGGTAGATATCCAGAAGAGAACTGCTGGATCACGTGATAGTTCTATTCTTCATTTTCTAAGGAACCTCCATACTGTTTTCCATAAAGGCTACACCCAAACTGCATTCCCATCAGCAGTGTACAAGGGTTCCCTTTTCTCCACCTTTTCTTACTGATAATAGCCATTTTAACAGGTATAAGATGGTATCTCCTGGTCTTGATTTGTATTCCCTTATAGCTATTGAAGTTGAGAATCTTTTCATGTATCTGTTGGCCATATGTATGTCTTCTGGGAAAGAGTGTCTGTTCAGGTCCTCTATCCATTTCTTAATCGGATTGTTTGTTACTTTGTTGTTAAGTAGCATGAGTTGTCAATATATTTTGGATATTTGGCCCTTAATGCAGTGGTCCCCAACCTTTTTGGCACATGGACCAGTTTCACTGAAGACTTGGTGGGGTGGGACCCTGGGAAGGACAGGAGGCAGAGCTCAGGGAACCTTTGCTTTGTGTGAGGAGGTTCCTGGACCCCCTGCCTTAATGGAAGTAATATTTGCAAATACCTTTTCCCATTTGTTGGGTGCCCTTTCGTTTTGTTGATACTTCCTTTTGCTCTGCAGAAGCTCTTTCATTTAATGTAGTCCCATTCATTTATTTTTGCTCTTATTTCTCTGGCCTTTGGAATCAAGCTCACAAAAACTCCTCTGAGATCAAGGTCCCTAAGTTTAGTACCTATGTTTTCCTCAATGTATTTTATTGTTTCAGGCCTTATATCCAACTCTTTAATCCATTTTGAGTTAATTTTTGTGTATGGTGTCAGACAGCAGTCTAATTTCATTCTTTTACGTGTGTCTTTTGCAATTTGCCAACACCATGTATTGACGAGGTGGGAAAGCTCTTTTCAAGAGGAGGGAGACTCAATCACCTTTTTATTCCTCTCCTCCTCTTCCTTTCTTTCTGCCTAGAATAAAAACATGAAAATAAGGACAACATCCCATAAATGGAGGACTAGAAAGTTGGTTTAAATCTTTTTAAAAATCACAAAATTGTTATACTAGTACCAATCACCTATCTCTGGGCTTTTTTATTTTACAGAGAAGAAACATATATTCCAGCCCAATGGATGATGATGATAATTAATGGAACTAAATTAAAACTCTGTCTTTGGGGACAATGGAAGAATACAATTCACAATAACATGCATAGCCAAGAGTAAAAAGACATACCCTAATACTGAACACTGAAAACAGAGTTGCTTGAAATACATATTCAGGGCTTAAAGCTACCTGAGCAAGTCTCTTCCTTGCAACAGAATAGAAATGGCATTGCTTTCTCTTCCATCCAAGAAAGGATATGACAAATCTGCTGAGAACACATATTAGATTTATTAAAATATGCCTTTTTTTGCCCTGGATGGTGTAGCTCAGTGGACTGAGCATGGGCCTACGAACCAAACAACTGCAGTTCGATTCCCAGTTAGGGCACATGCCTGGGTTGCAGGCCAGTTCCCAGCAGGGGACACACAAGAGGCAACCATACACTAATATTTCTCTCCCTCTCTCCTTCCCTTCCCCTCTAAAGATAAGTAAATAAAAATTTAAAAAATATATACCTTTTTAAATAAATAAATAAAAGCATCACAAGTTTTGAAGTTTGGATCAACCCCTAAGTCTGGTATCCATCTGATACCATATAGTTATTACAACATTATTGACTATGTTCCCTATGTTGTACTTTCCATCCCTGTGACTACTTTTATAACTGGCAATTTATACTTATTAATTTCTTTCATCTTTTCACCCATCTTCTGAACTCCTCTCCCATGTGGTGACCATCAGTTTGTTTTATAAGTTTCTTTATGTTTTGTTAGTTCACTTATTTTGTTTTTAGATTACACACGCAAGCAAAATAATATAGTGTTTGTCTTTCTCCGTCTGATTTATTTAACTTAGCATAATACTCACTAGGTTCACCCATGTTGTTGCAAATGGCAAGGTTTCTTTCTCTTTTATGACTGAGTGACACCTCATGATGGTTTTAATTTGCATTTCTCATGATTAGTGACGTTGAACTTCTTTTTTTAAAAAAAGACTTTATTTATTTATTTTTAGAGAGGGAGAGAAACATCAATGTGTGATTGTCTCTTGTATATCCCCTATTGGGGACCTGACCTGCAACCCAAGCATGTGCCTGACTGGGAATCGAACCACCAACCCTTTGGTTTGCAGGCCAGTGCTCAATCCACTGGGCCACATCAGCCAGGGCTGAGCTTCTTTTCTTATGTCTATTGGCTATCTGTATGTCTTTTTTGGTGAAATGTCTGTTCAGGTCTTCTGCTCATTTTTTAATCATATTGGATTTTTGCTGTTCAGTTGTTGAATTTCTTACATACAGGATGGGGCGAAATAGGTTTGCAGTTGTGGGTATGTGAAAACACAGACTTTATTCTTGTAGAATTAGTTATTGTATTATTTTCCATGTGAACAACTATAAACCTACTTTTGCCCAACCCTATATTTTGGATATTAACGCCTGATCAGATATATCATTGAAAAATATGTTCTCCCATTCAGTAGGCTTTTTGTTTTGTTGATGGTTTTCTTTGCTGTGTAAAAACTTTTTAGTTAGAACCATTTGTTTATTTTTTCTTTTGTTTCCTACCTGAGGATCTTTTTGATTCTCTCAAAATGCCATAATGGAAATCTTTATTCTTACTTTTGTCATCCTCATCTGGACACTGTGTTGTAGCTTAATTAAATTCAAAGCTCTGATGTCAGATTTTATTTTTCTACTAGACCTCACTCTATGACATTAGCTTTGTCCCTCAATGAATTTATCTGGTTGTTTGGATTCTCCTACACAGTTTTGACTACATCTACCCTCATATACTTTCTGGTGTTCTCATGGAACCTATAGGAATGCTTTCTCAGAGGAACTAAAAGAACCCTAAAGGCCTGTCTGGAAAAACTGTTTTTCAGAATTACAGATGAAAGGGACAGTGGAAGGAAAGCGTTTAGACTGGAGGAAGCCCCTACACAAACAGGACTGGCCCCAGCTATTCTTGGATCTTTGGGAATCATATCGTCTTGGATTTCCTTCTCTCTGATTTCTCTCTACACATCACAGTTTAAACAAGCTATACAGACCCATTTTTGTCCATTTCTTATAAATTCAAGGAGCCTCTCTGTTTAACTGCATGCAAGATAAGTGTTTAGAATTTGGAGACTGGCCAGACAATTTGGTACTGAATGAAGAGTCCTGGTATCACTCCAAATGAAAGAAATCCTTTTTATGTCACTGAATTTTATACCAAAATCACAGAAAGCATATCCTAATAATGACAACAGTAACAAACACATCATAATTACTATGTACCAGGTACTGTTCTAAGCACTTTATGTGTACTAATTCATTTAATTCTTATAATATTTTTATTTACTAGACTGATGAAAAAGGGCAGAGAGCCTTTATACAATCTTCCCAAGGACACAGGGTTACTAAGCAAGAATTGAAACTCAAGCAGTCTGGTTCTGGAGTCCATGCCCTTAATCACTTTACCAAAATGTCTTTCTAGCTATTATACCTTAAGTCATTTGAAAGTCAAACTGAACAGAGGTGAAATTATTTCTTTCTCACTACCCTGTCAAGGTACAGCTACTCTCCCAGTCACCCGAATTTAAATCTGTGAGATGACTTTTAGCCCTGCAGTGCATTCTACATTCAATTAGTCATACAACCAAACCCTGTCCATTAAATATTCCATTTCCACTCCTACTGTCACCATCCTGAAATTCCACAGCCAAAAATTGCATCACCTTTTCAAGAAGGCAGTAACTCATGCCAACCTTATTAATAAAACATCTTTTTCACATGGTCTCTTATACCAGTTTTATGGAACATAATTACAATAAAATATTTTACATTTCCCCATAAAATTTCTCCTTCTTAATTTTAGTCCATCATTCTAGCCTATGTACTAACTTTCCCTTCCAGATATATACCAATCTCAAATTAGATAAGCAAAACTTTAAAGTAAACTAAAAATTTATCTATCACAATCCCTATTCAAATGACATACAAACACTTTAAAAGTTTTTGTGCTGGAAATAAAACCTACAGGAAAGTGAATTTTTAACCTTTAAATTACACCTGGGGGTAGGGTGTTCTCACTTTAATTACCAGAATCATAACTTATATGACCCCCCCAAGGGAACACAGTGCTTCCTTCAATCTGTTTTGGTTCCAATGAGTATCAGCGAGACAGTTTAGAGACTTTAAAAGGACTTTTCCATAAAGGGAGAACCAAACAGAAATAGAGGCAAAGAAGCTTAAAAACAGTCCACAACATAAGATAAATCACAGTATTCTCGAACTTTTTTCACTTCCTAAAATATAGGTGTTATTTACACAGTATACCACGGTAAATCACAAGACTGCCAATGGTCTCAATGCCTCAACACGATGGACCCGCCAAGTAGTACAGCTCCACACTCAGCTCCCATAGCGTTCTCCCTCTCAGCATTCACCAGTTCTAATTTTCTCCAAACCAGAGTCATCCCACTTCCTGGAACTACTCTCGAGGTCTCTCATATGGATCCCTTGATTCCCAGCTCCCTCTGTGCCAGGATGTGGGAAGTGCTATCTTGAGTGACAGAAAGAAGAAATAGTTGATTCTGACCTATACTTCAAGTCCTCCTATTTTGTTTTCAATCCGGAAGAAATGACTCTTCTAGCTGCTTGGTAACTGACAATTGGAATGACTTTAGTCCATTACTGTACTGTTACTCCACATATTAAGGAGATGCTCCCTTAACCAAAAGGCTAAGGTGATCTGAGATTATAAAATATATCACTACTGGTATTTGAAACATGCCACAGATGTTAATTTAGTGTGGTATGGACTGGGGGAACTTTCCACTGTACAACGCCTTGTACTGTTTCCATACCCTCTGGCACTGCAGCTAGCACCTCTACAAATGACTGCCAGAGGGGTAGCGGGAGCTCATGCTCCACTAGCACTAGCTGGCACTAGTTTCCAGTCTCCAACATAATCTGTTGCAAAGCTAGCCAAAAATAATGTCCAAAGATCTGCCAGAGCTGGAGTTTCTTTTTGAAAAGCAGAAGGCAACTTAATTATGATCCTAGACACACACTGACACAGCATAACATCAGCATTGCATAGAACCAGATCCTTATCCTAGTCACTTCAATTATATCTGAAATCTCACCCTTAGCATACTATAATTAAATAGGATAATAAGACTTCATATTCTGCCCTACGTATGTTCTAGAAAACCTAGTTTTGTTAGGTTAAGAGTCCTACTTTTGTAAGTTAATGACAAATTCAAACACTGTAGAACCATTACTGTTTAAAAAAATGAATATGTATATATTTTGATACAAATTTAGCAAACAAGCTTTTTTGGGGGGAAAGGCATAGACAGTATTTCCAAGTACAGTAACAACAACTGGAATAATAAACTGAATAGGTCAGGTTAATGTTCTTATGGCCTTGTAAAAAATAACAAGACCAGTGAGGATGGTGTGTGTAAGACTATGATGACAAACACATATACAAGAGGAAGTCCACTCTCACTATAAGAATGCTACCAGACTTGAATATGAGGGCACGAGCAACATCTGCCCTATTTAGCACGATATTCCTGGCACTCGACTCATTGTCCAGTACCTAACAGGCACTGAGAAAATACTTAAGAATCAATCACTGTAAGTACTTAATATAGGCTAAAGCCACGTGATCACTTGGAAAGAGTACTGTACACAAACTAATTTAATCATCAAAAGAGGGGGTGGAATTTGACCAAAGAACCTTTAAGGTCCCTTCCAAACCCTAAGATTCCATAAAATTTTAATCATTACCCCAGTGAAGATTTTTAATGAGCATCATACTAGATTACAGGAAGGACTTTTAGAGAAATGTCTACCAATAACTAGAGGCTGCATCACAAACTACAAGTCAGTGTTTTTATATAAGTCTTTGCCAAGCAGGGGGTGGAAAAAGAAAGAAAAATAAGCAAAACAGAATCACTAAAAATCAGTGTTCTTAAAGAACTACTTAAACTTACTTATACATTTCTATATTTAGAAATTATATAATTACAGCAATCTAAAAAAATAACCAAGTCTATGCATTGTATTAAAATAAATCTTTAAATGCTATATTATCTATGCTAAGAAATAATTAGGAGAAAAATCCCCTGGTATCAAAAGTACATACAATCATTTCTTTCTTTACTAGCCCCAAAAATGTCCTCTACCAGTTAGGCAACTGCTCAGTTACAGGATTGATTTAGAAATACACAGGATTTTTATACTTGTACTTAACTTGCTTGAATGATAAACTGCAAATGTGTGACTCTATATCTCTCTACCCTTTCTTTGTCCTTGTATGAAATACAAATATTTTTGGAAGTATGATATCGTATACAAATAGATTGTACATTAAATGTGCAATTTGATTAAAGATAAGTATAATCACAGTCATGTAGAACTCACGTCTGAATAATTCTTGGCTAGTTTAAGCCAATAAACTAACATAATTTTTTCATTAGAACACCATGGCTATCATAATTAAAGCCATTCCTGAATTCACACACACCACAGGTGTTTCTTGCAAATAGTCATCCCTTGGTATCCTTGAGGAATTGGTGCCAGGACTGCCAAGGATACCGAAATCCTCAGATGCTCAAGTCTGTTACACAAAATGGTGTGGTATTTGCACATAACCTCCACACATCCTCTTCTATACTGAATTACATGTGACATCTAACACAGTGCAAGTGCTATGTAAATAGTCGGTACAAGTATTGTTTAGGGGACAGTGATAAGAAGAAAAAGCGTGTACATGTTCCGCACAGACACAGCCATCGCAGTCCTCGCTACACAGTACACATCAGCAACAACGTGACATTCTTTATCGAGTATTTTCCATCCGCAGTTGGTTGAATCGGGGATGCAGACCTGCGAACGTGGACCCTGTGGAGAGCTAACTGGATGGCCTAGTTTGGAAAAAATAAAAGCCGCCAACTCCCTTCATTACCACAGATTGGTGTCATTAGACCCTTCTGATTTCAGTGTTAAAACATTTCTATTTGTGTCTTTCTAATGTCAGTTAAAACTTCTGAACTAGAATAAGACTTGTCCTATTAATTTTTTTAACTTTTAAAAAAGCAGAAGAAAAAAACCTCTTTTTAAAAATCAACTTGCCCCAACTAACACAAAGAGAGTATTTTATTCTAGTTTTAGAAAAACGTTATAAGAATGAGTCAAAAGAACAGGGTTTTATTACCATCTCAGCCACCAGTAAGTAGGCTTACAACCTTGGGCAAGTTATTGAATCTCTCAATTTCAATACCTAATTTTTAGCATGAATAGAGATTAATTTCAGCATTTAAAATAAATTTAACTTCACTAAAACTGTCAGTTTTCAGCTTTCCAAATCTTGAATTTACACAAATTTTTCCAATTTCTGAAATAATCTGGCTAAGTTTCCACATATGTTTCAGATTCTAGATAATGCTTGGCTGAACTTGAAGTATCTTGAAGCTACTAAAAATGAGCTGTTTAAAGAAATAAACTTTACTGAATAAGAATTTATTATCTTTAACATTAATCTATGAAAAATCAATCCTATTTTTATCTTCCATTATATTTCAGGGGATGTCGGAAAGCATTCCTGCCCTCCCCTTCCAGACACATTTCAGTGCAATGCAAAAACTTCTGCTGACATAGGTACAAGCTACACAGCAATACTTCCGATTAAGACATACAATATAATCTCAGTGAATTTCATAAAAGTCTGATGTCTCGTGATAAAATTTGCAAAACAGTACATGCAGTCACATCACTCATAAGTTTTTAATTGATTAATAAACTTTAAATTCTCAAACATTAAAAAACTTTTCTTCACTAGGTATACATATTTGTCCTGCCACCTTAGTAATGCTCTCCCCCTAAAATTTTGTATATTGGTGGCATTTTGACTTTTTATAGACACAGAAGTACCACTAGAGGCCACCAAATACTTCACTTTTTAAAAATGACACATTTATAAGTTATAAGGAGACGACAATGCACAGTATATCCATAACTGGGAAAGTTCCACATGAACACTGAAAGCACCACACAAACTCAAGCAAAAAGATGTGAACATATTTTATGCACTAAACAGGATGTCTGGATCACCAACGAGCTTGGTTAGACCAAGAACTGGGGCAATGGAGAGTACCAAAGTATCATTACTTATATACCTTTGAAAATAGATTATACAAAACGGGGCCCCCAAAAATGGAATTTATTCATAAAAAATTGTGTATTTATTCTTACATGTTTACACTTCAGTCACCTTAGCCTCTATTTGATGCAATACACCTATCAAGATTTTTTCCTACTGCTCAAACAGTTTTTGAAGTCGCTGATTTTGATTCCTTTTAGTGCTTCTACCATTTTTTGTTTCACCTCTTCCACGTCGGCAAAATGTTTCCCTTTGAGGACTTTTTTTCATCCAAGGAAACAAAAAGAAAGTCACTTGGAATGAGATCGGGAGAACAGGGAGGTTAGGGCTGTTTTGGGCCCAAAACTGCTGAGCACTCAGTGCAGTGCGTGCAGGTGTGTCGGGAAATGCGCAAATGTGTTGAAAGAGTCTTCCAAAAACTCACCGAGGCCGAATGCAGCTTCTCACAACACTGGCTGGTGCACTGATACAGATGGTTCCCAGAACACTCATCCGACAGGAGGGGAAGCCTGTACTACCAGGGGCCTGACCTCTAGAAAATAATTCTGGGTTTTGGGGTCCCCCTCTTGTATAACCTGGAAAGTTGATGCTTTCTTTAAATAACTATTGCATTTTATAATCAAATGACATGCCTATACACAGGTATATATAATACATACTGATACAGATAAGTAAAATCCCAGAGTTCAGTATTCTTTCTTCCATATCACAAAGTCTTTCACAAATAATGTTTTTATATCTAAAGTCAGCTACCTTCTATAGCAATTGAAACAGAAGAGGAAGGGTCAAAGAACACGGATGAATGACCCATGGACATGGACAACAGTGTGGGGAATGACTGTGGGTGCAGGGGGTGGACTGGGCGGAGGAGGGCAAAGGGGGAAAATTAGAAAAACTTTAATACAATAAACAAGAATAATTTTTTTGAAACTTTAATGAAGAAGTTCCATGGTCAAAGTCACCCCACAGATTGGAATATAACCAAAATTCTAACTTGAAGAGAAAAACCTGGCTCAGCAGAATGGGTAACACAGGAGAAAATTCTGCTTTGAGCACCTAGGGCAGGGGTGTCAAACTCATTTTTACCAGGGGCCACATCAGCTTTGCGGTTGCCTTCAAAGGGCTGAATGTAATTTAGGACTGTGTAAATGCAACTGCTCCTTAACTAGGGGCAACGAGCTCAGCGCTGCCGGGTAGAAACAAGGTGCCAGGCCGGATAAAACAAGGTGGAGGGCCAGATTCGGCCTGTGGGCCTTGTGTTTGCCACCTGGGTTCTATGGGAACTGCTGCTGGCCTCCCATGTCCCCTCATTTCTTCCAGTGTCCTCCTCCTCACTAAAGGTAAATACATCAAAAAACAAGGGCTCAGGTAGCATCCAGAAATTCTGCAGTGCCAAGTGAAGTCTATGAAACAAAATGGGACTTCCTGCTATCTGAGAATCCGCCTTTTTTGTATGATGATGCAGTACTTTTCAAGGACTTTCAAGTATTTCAGAGAACATCTATTGTCATGCTTTTGGCATTCTATCTCAAGTCTTTGCTCAACTAGAGGTCACAAAGATGGTCTCCTAAGTTTTCCTTTAAAACCTTTACAATTTTAGCTTTCACATTTAGTCTATGATCCACTTCAGATTAATTTTAATACATGATGTAAAGTTAGGTGAAGGTTAATTTTTTTCAAAATTGATATTCCATTGTTTTGGCAACATTTATTGAAAACCCTATCTTTTCCACTACTGAACAGCAACTCTACCGCAAATCAACTTACCAAACGTGTGGGTTTGCTCTTAGACTGCTGCACGGATTTACACATCCATCCTTAAGGCAATGCCACGCTGTCTTGCATACTGAGCTTTACTTACAGGCGTGATCTTGAAACTAGGTACTCCAAGTCCTCCCATTTTGTCTCTTCTTCCCCAAACTGTTTTGGCTATTTGCTATACAATATGTCTTAGAGATTTGTTCATGTCATTACATAAAGCTCTATCTCATACTTTTCTTTTTTATTTTAAAGATTTTATTTATTTATTTTTAGAGAGACGAAGAGAGGGAGAGAAACACCAATGTGTGGTTGCCTCTCATGTACCCCTACGGGGAACATGGACTGCAACCCAGGCATGTGCCCTGACTGCATAAATAGAACCCGTGACCCTTTGGTCGGCCAGCTCTCAATCCACTGAGCCACACCAGCCAGGGCTCATACTTTTCTTTAAAAAATTTTTTTTTTTAATTTTAGTAGTAGTAAAATATAGATAAGATTTCTCATCTTAACCATTTTTAAGCACAGTTCAGCAGTGTTAAATACATTCACACTGTTCTGCAACCAATCTCTAGAACTCTTTCCTCTTATGAAACTGAAAATCTACACCCATTAAACAACTCCCATTCATCCGTCCCCTGACCCCTGGGCAAGCAGCAGGTGCCTAGAAATTTGAGTGCTGTATGTCTCTATGAAATTGACTATTCTAGGTACTTCACTTAATTGGAATCATGCAGTATTTATCTTTTAGTGACTGGCTTATTTCCCTTAGCATAATGTCCTCAAGGCTTATCCATTTTGTAGTGTATGTCAGAATTCCCTTCTTTTTAAAGATTAAGTAATAATCCATTGTATGTACATACTACATTTTGTTTGTCCACTCACCTGTCAATGGATATCTGGGTTGCTTCCACTTTTGGGCTATTGTAATTAATGTCGCTATGAATGTATGCACAAATACCTGTTTGAGAACCTCCTTTCAGCTCTTTTGAGTACATACCCAAAAGTGAAATTGCTGGATCATATAGTAATTATATTTTCAACTTTTTGAGGAACCACAATGTAATTTTCCACAGCCTCATCATTTTACATTCCTAGCAGCAGTACACAAGGATTGTAATTTTTCCATTTCTTTGCCAACACTTGCTATTTTCTGTTGTTTTTAACAGTAGCCATTACAACAGATGTAAAGTGGTATTTCACTGTGGTTTTGAGCCGCATTTCCCTGATATTAGTGATGCTGGCATCTTTTATGTGCCATTTGTACATCTTCTATCATGTACCTTTTAACAGCTGTGTTATTTTCTGACAAATAACTATGGGGACCACTAATCAATCGTTCTCCTACTGATGGACATTTAGGTAGTTTCCAACCTTCTGCCACGAATAATCTTTTACATGCACATGTATAAGTAACCATACATATTTTGAACAAAATGATCCAAAAATAGTCTCAGTTTATGCATGTTTTCCAATTCACTACCTTTCACTCTTACATGAGAGATGAGAAGCAATATTCCATGTGTTAACAAGGGCAAGGCTATCTGCAAACAACATGACTTTGTGAAAGGTTAGACCTGAGTAGTTCTACATCTTCCTCAGGAAGTTCTCTACAGTCTCAAAGCACCAGGCATAGCAGAACCCCAGTATGGCAAGAAAACTTTG
This sequence comes from Carollia perspicillata, assembly GCA_004027735.1. Lineage (NCBI taxonomy): Eukaryota > Metazoa > Chordata > Mammalia > Chiroptera > Phyllostomidae > Carollia > Carollia perspicillata. Next base: position 12,833 of record PVKM010000231.1, read on the forward strand.
TCTGAGGTGGTTCTGAGAGTAATAATGAAGTAGCAGACCATGGAGACTGCGCAGGTAAAAGATTCTGCAGCAGAGCTGAGGCTACTGATACATTAGTAAAATAAGCAGAACTGTAAGTAACAATTCTAGTTACTTACAGTTCTGGAAAGCCTAGTGTATGGGAATAAACCATTTCGGTAAGCACGGAGCAATGTGAGAAAAACAACACCAAGACTGACTATCCTCCAGACCAGAGATGTTAAGAGACTCTACTGTCTCAGCTGCAGCCTCTCGATTCCATCAGGTTCCAACATGCCGTGTGGTTTTATTACCTCAAAGAGACAACTGTCTGGAAGTAGGAAACAAAAATGTGAGTTGAACCCACCACTTTTCAGTTTAAACCCCAGTTATATCCACTTGCTTTGTTGTGAACATAACTGAAAAACTCCTTTTTGTAGTCCTTGGTATACAGGGTCCAGCACAAATAACGCCCCCTTTTTATAAAATCTTTTATTTCAAAATCAGAAGCATGTAATTCTGTAACATACCAAGATCACACTCAGGCATACCATATGGCATTTTTAGGTGAAATGTTCAAATTAAAACTACAAATTATTACACCCATATTATTCCCCTACCAATCACACTCAAGCAGGGATCACTCCTGCTGGACCCTGTATTTTAAGTCATGTCTTCATACATCATAGCAGTTCTTACCTTTTCAGCCTCAACTCGATACAAAAACAAGAGTCCTTCTACATGTCTTTTGCATCATCTTTAAAACTGAATTCATCACCAAGTGCACTACCGCAGCACAGAGGGTTTAGATTCTACCTAAGTATATTTTACAATTATGTATTTTTTACTTTTAGCTGTCTTCTTGTATTTTTCAAATCTCTCTAGCTGGCAAATTATCCTGTCTATCTTTATTCTAAATGATTACTTACAGAGCCGGCTTATTGTATTCACATACAAGAACCAGTGCTTTTACCTATTATAATTCATCTTCTTAGATAAAGGGCTTATAACTCCAGCCTTTTTAAATCTTTGTGAACCTTAATTCTGTTATCCAGTATATTCAGACTTGCTCATCTTCCTTTCACGTATCTTCCTCTACAAAGAGAGGAGAAAATTCTCTTCCGTGTTTTCCACACTCAGTTCCCTGACCAAACATGATGTACATCTAGGTCGGAATGACATCTGGTATCCCATTTGTTGTATTCAATGCATTCTAAACAGCTTAAAGAAATAAAGCATTGCATGGTACTTATACTAACCTCTCTGCCCACAAATTGCATCCTATAATATAGTAAGACTACTTCTCCTGTGTTATAACTGCAGAATGTTAAATAAAAAATTTTACCCCTCTCCTCCTCGGTCTATACCTACAATTACAGAAAACTGGATTCATATTGAAGTTAGTCAAATCACTACTCTATCATTTAAATAACTAAACTGATTTCATAAGAACCTTGAGTTTAGAAACTCTACCTAAATGTTTACTCATCTTTTCCTCATCACAACATTTTTATAACATAGTACTTGAGTTTTTTAAAAACAGTTAGATAGACCTAAAAATGCCCTAGTGCAAACATTCCCTAGAAAAGATAGGGCACATTTTCTGAATTACAACATAAAAAAAATTAGGACATCTTTTTAAAAAGCTAATGCCAAAACAATACTTTTTCTGATGTCCAAAACCCAGCCAATAAAAACATTTGTTCCCATAATCCAAAATAGATTGTTAGCCATAGAATGCCTCTGCAAAACAATTCTTAAACTTTCTTTGAAATATTGTCACTAAAATTAACTGAAATTTTATTTATATGACTGTCTGTGGTTTCTTTGTATGCTTAAAAAACACAAGAAAAAGATAAAAATATCCCAGAATTGGAAAAGTAGTCATTATGTTTGGTTTAGCTTATTTTCATATTTTTATTTTTAAAATCCATCCAAATTAAAGTTCAGCACTTTCCAACAGAAGAAAAGAAAAAGAAGACAATTTCTTTACATAAAAGCTAAGAGAATAAATTCAGAATCTGTATTTGGGATTTGACTTTTTAGGGAATCAATGTCTAAAATCCTCTCCCAAGTCGTAAAGCTTAGTCTTCAGGCTGAATACAATTAGCTTTCATTTAGAATTTAAACATATCAAGTGTATGCTGTCTGGGAGGAAGGTGGGAATAGAAAGTAATTTCAATACAATTGTATGCTCTGAGCCTAGATCTGTCCTCAGATAAAATAAGTTGGTTTCCATCTAATAACACAGCATTCTTTTAACATTTCTAAACCTCAGTTCTTCCAAATCACAGAACCCTGTTTTCAGATCCTGTATTTACACTAAAACACAAATGCTAAACATAGCTTAAGCATGACTCTCAGAATATTCTCAGATCTTGGCTGACACTTAAGAGCCAAAAGACCTGGCTTCAAATCCTAGCTCTGCTGCACCTTAGCTGTTAGACCCTAATGAAATTGTTTAAATTTACTAATCCTTAAATTTCTAATCTGTAAATTAGATACACTACTGCATATCATCTAATTTATGTAAGTTCATCATAGCCAATCAGTCCTATACAACTGTTAAATATTAATATTACTGTTATATGCTAAAAGTTGTTTTACTACCTTGGAAAGGGTAAGATTTTTTTTCCCCTGCAAATCATCAGAAAAGCGTCACTACCACCCTGGAATCAACAAACCACTTAGGGACTGAGCAGACCATCTCCAACTAAACTAAGATTTTATTAGGCCTATCTCTGGCCTTGAAGCTACAGAAGTTATTCTAGATTATACAGTATTTCAGTTATTCAAGTTATTTCTGTTCATATGCAGAACAGTTTCATGTCTCTAATACATGAAGCATAGCCCAAAGCAATAAACAGACAATGAAAAACTTAACGGTTATCGATTCTATTATATTTTTCAATGGACTTTGACAGATGTTAAATTAATTCGTACACAGCACAGATGACATTAGAGGATAAGAACTGCTATCAACTATAGAAAAAATAAAATTTCCAATGTGATGCAGCAGATCAAAGATTCTTTTTAAATTAAATTTATTGGGGTGACATTGGTTAATAAGATCATATAGGTTTCAAGTTTATATTTCTACGGTACATAACCTGTGTATTGCATTGTGTGCCCACTGGCTAAAGTCAACCCATCTTCGTCACTATGTATTTGGCCCCCATTACACTTTACTACTAAATAATAATCTATCCCCAAAAAACCTTGAAATGCTTTGCTAAGTAAGGATCAGCCAAGAAATCATCTAGGAAAATCTCCATTCCGCCAATCAGCAGTACATGACTACTTGTTATCGGAGAGACACTGACAGCACTTTAACACAGGAGTGTCTGTCTTACAAAGAAAAAAATTTACTAAATAGTGAAATCAATAAGTGCCTCTCCCTCACTACTGGAGAAACGGAGGTACCACACTGTCTACTCCCTTGACTTTCAAAACACAAAGCTTCCATCCTTTGTCAGTCATAGCTAAATAACTAGTGCCAAATCATGATATCTCTCTGCCCCAATAATGTCTGTTGTTCTTGAAACTTACAAAGGTACTTCATCGTTCAAATTGTCAAAGTGTAGTAGTTTATTTCCCTCCATACTTTAATGTGAGAGAAGGTAGGAACTCACAAAAAGTTCAAAAAAGTCTCCAGCACCAAAAACTTCCCCTTTCAGTAACATCACTAAAAAGATACTTCAACAAGCCCTGGCTGGTGTGGATCAGTGGATTGAGTGCTGACCTGTGAACCAAAGGGTCGCTGGTTCAATTCCCAGTCAGGGCACATGCCTGGGTTGCAGGCCAGGTCCCCAGTTGGGGGCGCACAAGAAACAACCACACATTGATGTTTCTCTCCCTCTCTTTCTTTCTCCCTCCCTTCCCGCTCTGTAAAAATAAAATAAAATGTTAAAAATGAGCCCAAAATATTTTTTAAAAGATACTTAAACAGGGTTGAAAAACTTTAACAGTACAAACAAATACCTAATCAAACACACAGTAAGACCAATTACTAGTATTTGTCAGCATGTAGGGGAGGAAAATAAAGGAATACAACAGGCTCTCCAAAAAGTTACTTTTCCTTAGATCCTCACATTCTTTCCCCATTTTTAATACCAAAATTCAAGATTTACCCTTTATGGGGGTCTACAGAATATACAGACTTCTTTACACAGTGGGATTATAGTAATCAAAATTAGGCATTCAGTGATGTATCTTTTGTCCTCAGTGAAGCGGAAATGGACAGTCAATAGCTAGAATGAAAAAGCTCACAATTTTCAACATCCGTTTTACGCCAACTGATATTCCTCATCCATGCTAACCGGAGAAAGAACAGTTCCTCTCCTAGGGCAGGTGCTGCAATATGTCAGACAAACAGCAAGAACAACGGTAATGATAAACCAGTTATCTCACTTAACGAGCACTTCATGGAATACATTGTTCTAAGCATTTTATGTGCATTCTGAAACCCATTTTATCTTTACAAAAACCCTATGGGATTAGTATTGTCACCACCCACATGTTACAAATGAGGATCTGCTGCTCAAAGACGTTCACTCGTCCCAAGTCAAACGGTCCAGCTGGGAGTCCAACAGAAGTCTCCTCCAGAGCCTGCACACTGCACCATCCCATTACACCAAACGTCCTCTCAACAAAACTTCTCTGAAGGACACTTCTAGACGTTCGTGAGTGTGCACACACAGGCAGCACACACACACAAACACACTCCATGTCTGAGAACCAAACTGCAGAGCCCCACTACAAAATACATTAATGACTTCAGTGAGCACCTTCCATCCAGCCCCTCCTTCACCACCCATCGTGGAGGGCCACCTGGGAGCACGCCGTGGCCAAGGTAAAGTGCACTGCACCTCTGCACTCCTTTACAATGGCCGACAAAGACAAAGCGGTTGAACTGCACGGTTACGAAGCGACCCAAAGATCCTGTAGCTAAAAAGAAAAGATTCGGATATGTGAACTCAACATAATGAGTCACCATTAAACCAACATTTCCCCTTTTGTGTTATTTTTTTGTTTAGTTGTCACCAAAGCAATAATCTGGAAAATTTCAGAAAAAATATAATATTTGTTTAGTGAAACACTATCACTAAAGCTACTATTTTGACTAGAGTCAAAGGAATTTTTCATCTTCCAAGTATATAAAGATCATCAATTTCATCTTTAATATAAGAGAAGTTTACATGTGAAAAAGAACAGTAAAACAGGCATTCCAGAATCAATATATTCAAAGGTTACCTTACTGGGGGGATGGAAGAGAGGCATTATTTCTGGTAACATGTCACAGTTAAATCACCAAATTATTTAATAGTAATGGTATCATAAATATAATCATAAATGTAACATAAGAAGAAGAAAAGTATCATTATAAAAGTGCAATAATACAACAGCAACTTACCAATTCAATTCCCTGTGGGAAAGGTGTATCATCCCAGTCCTTCTGTGGAAATCTCTGGATTATTTTCCCCAGACCTGCTCCTGACCCTATTAACAAAATCAAAGTAAACGCAGTACTATAAAATCTGAATACTTGTTATATCAATACCTATTTATAAATATTTGTTGAATAAATTAATATACTGATTAAACATTTTCAAGATTTTAAGGACATAAAAATATGTACCTTCTAAACATAATACTGAAATGGCAATCCCTATCCAACAGAATCTCAAAAGAGTCATACACATGAAAAGAAAAACAGATGGAAACATTGCAATCTAGAGTCTCTCCATACCATGGGAATAACTGCCTTTGTTCCCAACTAGGAAAGCAATCTTCTCAGTATCTCAAGCTGAAACTTTAAAAAGAACTTTTCTAGGGAGACAAAGTACTTTTAGGTGACAAATGAAATGGTACTGTTAGCACAAAGCTTCAGTTATGGGTTATAAACTCTGTTATAAGTAAAATAAAGATTTTTACAGTGGCCTGGAAACTTGACCATTGCCCAGGCAGGGTTTCTCAACATCAGCACTACTGACATTTGGGGCCAGATAACTCTTGTTGTGTGTTTCGGGGGAGGTGGGGGGCACCCCTGTCCTGTGCCTTGTAGGATGTTCAACAGCATCCTTAGCCTCCACCCACTACATGCCAGTAGCACCTACCACCACCACCAAGTCGTGACAATCAAAAATATCTCCAGACATTGCCAGATGTCTTCTGGTAGGGGCGATACTGCCCCTGGTTAAAAACCACTTGTCCATGTCATTGTTGTTATAAAATTATCCTGTGACACTAAAGAAGGGATTGACTTTCACTTGAACATTGGGGATGAAATCTGTGAGTAATTTGGGTATGCAAAGTATATGTTAGATCTAAATTGCTTTTTGGTATACTTTTTAAAGAGGTTCATGTGCTTGCACATTCTACATTGTGTCCCAGGTTCCTCTGAAGTGAAGCAGCAACATTCTGATTATATGTATATCTAACCTAAGGAAGCCCGTGGCACCTGATTCTGTTTGTTAATATATATATATTTTTTCTACTCCCTCTGTTAATATTTTTTAAATAATCCACTATCATCCCTCACCCTTATCCCTATTAATTCAACTTCCCCCTTGCCCCTCACCTAGAGTTCAATCACTTCATGGACAAATTTTTACCTTTGAAAGATAAATGGAAACAAATTCATTTTACTGAGGAACTCTCAGTACTATGTTCTAAAACCGAGGTCACATTTGAAAAAGGTAAAATAAAAATATTCTCAATTAAAAGTTAGTAATTGCTACAGTATAGCAACTTGTCATATGTAGGGGAAGGAAGGATTTCATTGACTAAACTAAAATAAAAGTGTTTCATCACGTGCACTAATTTTTCAAAATCCACCTCATGCATAACACTTCTGACATCCCAAGCAAAGCTAATTCAAAAAATTGCTAGGTATTGCAGATACACAAATGAAAAAGACATGGCCTCCATCTTAAGGAACTCATTATCAGTCAGGAGAACAGACACATGAACTGATAACTTCAGTGCATCATAGTAAGCACAACGGTAGAAGGGAACCTAACCTAGCATAGGGCAGAAGACCATGGAAAGCTTTCTAGGAAAGGACAGCAAGCTTTTCCTTTCATTCAGCACAATCTTTGAATCCCCTAGCATACTGAATGTCTGGCACTTAGTTCATACTGAGTTAAATGTTTATTTTAATGAATTAATTAATACTGACAGGGATTGTTTTAAGCTTACATCTCCCTATCTTTTAAAACAAAGATAGATACGTGTTCTTTATTTCATTATATTTAGCCAGGTGTTCCTATTATTGTTTATTCAGTTCTGAAAATCATACCTAATGTATTTTAGGCTCGAGAAATAATTTATCATATTAATTTTTACTAATTATAAAAATAAAGTTAATGGGAAAAAATTTCAAATATATAAAAATATACAAAAGAAATCACCTGCAATCCCAAACCTAAAGGTAATTACTGTTAAAATCTTGACTATTTTAACCTATGGGTTTTTTTGTACACATGTACTTTTTCTACAGAATTGAGATCATACTAATCCTAGCTTATATATTGGTTTATTACTTAATCTACAATGGGCATTTGCTGTGGTATGTACATTTTCTAGTTTCTCACTATTATAGATAATGCTACGCAAGCATTTTTCTATACAAATCTTTGTCCTCATCTCATGTCTCTCCAGAAAAAAAAATCTTAAGATATGTAACTACTGGGCCAAAGAGTATGAAAATTTTAAAGACTCGTACAAAGCCAAAAGACCCACCAAAAAGACATTTAACAATTTTTTACATTGTTTATAAGAATGACATAGCATTTCACTAAATCCTTACCAACAACTGTTTATTTTAAAATATTAGTTGTTTTAATCATTGCAAATTTGACACGAGAGTTCCTTTTTGGCAGGAGCTTAAGTTTTAAAAGTTCTCCGGAAGCAACATAGTATTTACTGATTGCATAATAATATGCAATGTTTCAAAAACACGAAAGTCTAGTTTGAAATTCTGATACATTTATAATTACACACAGAAATATGATACATGGTGATAAGATTTCCATTATATAATGTTATTTGAAAGTGGTTATTAGATTAGAAAAGCAAAAACAAAAATGGTAAAATGATATTTCACTATACAAAAATGTGGATACAGCTACAATAACTTGGTTTCCAACTATGTAAATTGCTGCAGCTAACGACTTCTGCAGAACTTATGAAAGTACCCTAATAAAAAAGTAAACAAATACTTTCTGAATAGTTTCTTGCTTTGTAAGCATTCATTCTGAATGCTTATACATTTCCCAAGTTCATATATTTTATCTGATAACTACTTTTAAGGTAGTACTGGCTGTATTTAAAAATTCAGAGAAGATGACTTTTTCCATTGAGGAACAAGCAGAAGTGCGGGAAGACTGTTCTCGAGTCAGGTGTCCATACACCTGCAGACTGACCCTTATGTCCAGAGGTGAGGCAGGTCACGTCGATCAGCATGTCTATGGAATCAGCTTTTATTTGCATACATATTACATGGGGCTGGGTATGGATAGGGGAAGGGAGAAATTCCTCAAAACAAAAGGGACCACTTTCTAGAAAGGAGAGGCATCACTTTCTAGAAATGATGATCCACTGCATTGTATGCAGCTAACTTGGAAGGACGAGGGAGCAGTTATTAGTCAGCTCCTTCACGTTTTCTTTCTCAACTCCTACTCTCCCACCCTATCATAAAAACCAAGAAATTTGATGACTAAATGGAATATATAAAAAAGGAGGATCCTCAGCAAAATACCAGAACATCTGAATATGGCTTTCTTTGAAAAAAGCATATATGCTAGACAAGCCGCCTAAAACAAATTTAGAAAGGGTGAGGACATACTGGCACGGTCAGGCACACTTTTCCCTCCTTTATGTTTGGTAACCCACTTTCCCTTGGGTCCTGGGAGGGCTGTCAGGCTATGCAGGCCAGTCACTGGGATTAGCAACTGACCTAGGATGATCCAGCCATCCACTACCCCCTGGCAAAGTGACTGTTCTAGCCTTGGCCAATGGCTCCAGAAGAGTCAAACGGTATTCTCTGGGGTTGCTAACTAGTACGCTATGGGTGTGGAGGTGCCAGTAGCTATGAGGAAGAAGCGTATCTACAGAAGAGCAGAAGAGTAAGTAGGGGGTTATTAGGTGGAGAAATATAATACAGTAAGTGTTATGCTCTACACAAAACAGCTTGGTATTTGCCGACCATACCAACTGACAGAAATTATTAGAGTGCTTTCTATGTGTGGCTACAGTGTAGATGTACCAAATACATAATGGGATGGGTAAAAGTAGGTTCACAGTTGTGACTACGTGAAACACAGTTTATTTTTGTATTATTTATTCACTGTTGTTATTTATTCAATATTTGTATTATAACTGTAAACCTACTTTTGCCCACCCCTGCATATACATACTACTTGTTTTAATACAGACTCTGAGCTTTAGGAAATGCTACTCTAATACAAAATTCAATAAATATTTTTCTATGTGATGTTTATTTACACAACTAGTTGAGAAGTTATCTATTTGAGACTTGCTCCATGACGTCCATCTGCCCACAACCTGCTCTAACAAAAACGGCACTGCCCACAGTCCAAGGACAGGCAGCAGCCCAGCTCACACCCTCACACCGGCCAGACACGAAGTGCTAAATCACTGATTTGGTTATTGCAGTTACTGTTACTTGTCTGTCTCACTTCACTAGAATGAAAACAGTAAATTTTGGCCTGCTTTGTTTCCTGATGCATCCCACCCAGGCACTTAGTATTCTATTATTTTCCTGGCGTATATTAGATACTTTACAGCATGCTTGTTGAGTAAATGAGTGGGACTACAAGGTGGGTACAGGCAGCTATAAACTGATAAGCAACTTACAACCTGAGTGACCTGGCTGTACAAGGTATCCTACACAAATCAAATTCCCCTGCTAGGGAATTTTGAATTAAAAAAAAATAGGAGAGACTGAAGAGAGCAGCCAAAAAGATATACAAAGACTTGCTATGATATAGAGAAGGCTAAGGCAGTCATAGAGGGGTCAAGTGTAAAACTAAAGCTATCAACAGCAGAAGCTCCAGGACGAGACTGGCCAGTAGAAACAGGTTAACAGTACCCACATGAAGGAAAAGCAGAGATACCACAAGAAAGAGGCTGTACAGCTGTCTAGGTTCTACTTGCAGTAAACTCCAGCAGCATTATAGCGTCTGTCATCAAACTTCTTATGATATTTCACCCTCTTAAGCTAGGATGGGTCTGTATTCCTTGTCACTAAAGAGTCCGAACTAGAATACACTATAAGAAGCACTTTTAAACTAGTAGAGTCTGGAAACAATTACATTAAAAAAAAAAAAAGGTTTAACACAAAAACTTAAAAAGAAAAATAAGAAGCACACAGGAGAACTTTCTACAAATATCTGAACAGCTATTATATAGAAGAAGATAGTATGGAGCAGACTAGAGCCAAAGATGTAATTCAGAGGACATATTTTTCAGTCAATATAAAGAACATTCTGAGAAGGAGAACTATCAAAAAATAGAATGAAATGCCACAGAAAGCAACGATCAGACTGGAGTTTTAGTATAACACACACGTTTTTGTGGTGTGGAAAACCAGGCCGAGTGGTATGAGGACAAACCCAGAAAGTCTGGCAAATAGACTATTACATAATTCATTTTATTCAACAATGACAATATGTGAGGCTTGTGTTAAGGACAGGATAAAACTTGCTATAAGAAAATGTGAACTTGAATTTAGTTTTTTGGAATGCAAGTACAAGTGCAGATGCAGGCACAGTATAATGACAGAGTAAAGATTAGGAAAGAAAACAATACTGTTTAGAAATCGGGTCATAAGTCTGGTGAAATCAGAGATAGAAAAACTAAAACAATCCACATTTTGGAGCAGAGATAATTCTTATTTCTAATTTGACATAATAGTAGCATCATTTAAGCCCAATGATGAGAAATGTAAGCTTTTGAGAATCTACATATCATGTAATTGCAAATACAGACTCCACCAAAAAAACCTGTTAGAACTAATCAATACTTTCAGTAAATTTGCAGGACACAATAGCTACAAAAATCTGTTATGTTCCAAAGAGAAACAGATTCATAGATACAGAGAACAAATTGATGGTTACTAAACAGGAGGAGTTTGAGGAGAAAAAAGTAAAGTTTTAAGAAGTACAAATTGGCCCTGGCCAGGTGGCTCAGTTGGCTGGAGTGTCATCCCATACACCAAAAGGTTGTGGATCCGAATCCCATTCAGGGTACATACCTAGGTTAGGGGTTCCATGCCCTATTGGGCGTGCACACAGGAGGCAACCAATTGATGTCTATGTCTGTCTGTCTGTCTGTCTGTCTCTCCCCACCCCTTCTTCCTGCTCTAAAATCAATAAACATATCCTCAGGTAAGGATTAAAAAAAAAGTACAAATTTGTAGTTACAAAATAATCACAGGGATGTAAAGTATAGCTTAGGGAATATAGTCGATAATATTGCAATAGCTATATATGTTTATTGGGGAGATCATTTCATAAATTGTATAAATGTCTAACCATTATGCTATATACCTGAAACTAAAATAAAATAATACTGACTGGCAACTGTAATTGACAAATTTTTTAAAGTGCACATATATTACCATGCGATTACTAGGGTGCTACTACACATATAAGTGGAGTTGCAGTAAACCATCTAAAGAAAACCTTTGATGTTTCTATACGCTAATAACAAACTATCCAAACGAGAAATTAAGAAAACATTTATATCAAAAAGAATAAAATACCTAAGGATAAATTTAACCAAGGATGTGGAAGACCTGTACCCTGAAAAATATGAGACATTAAAGAAGACGCAAATAGCCCTGGCTGGTGTAGCTCAGTGGATTGAGCGCGGGCCTGCGAACCAAACAATTGCGGTTCGATTCCCAGTCAGGGCACATGCCTGGGTTGTAGGCCAGTTCCAGTTCCCAGCAGGGGACACACCAGAGGCAACGATACATTGATGTTTCTCTCCCTCTCTCTTTCCCTTCCCCTCTAAAGACAAGTAAATAAAATCTTGAAAAAACTGTTTAAAAAAGAAGACACAAATAAATGGAAAGATAGTCTATATACATGGATTGGAATAACTAGTATTGTTAAAATATCCATACTACCCAAAGCAATGTATAGATTCAATGTGATCTCTATCAAAATTCCAATGGTACTTTTCACAGAAAAAGAACAAACAATCCTAAAATTTGTATGGACCACAAAAGATCCAAAATACCCAAAGTAATCTTGAGAAAGAAGAACAAGGCTAGAGGTATAATGTGCCATGATTTGAAACTGTATTACAAAGCTATAGTAATTAAAACAATATGGTATTGACCTAAAAAAAGACTCACAGATCAGTTAAAGAGAACAGAAAGCCCAGAAATAAACCTTCAAATATATGGTCAATTAATTTCCAACAAAAGAGTCAAGAGTATGCAATGAGGAAAGGATAGTCTCGATAATAAAAGTTGACAAAACTGGACAGCCAAATATAAAAGAATGAAACTGGACCACTATCTTACCATACTCCAAAATCAACTCAAAATGAATTAAAGACTTGAACGTAAGACCTGAAACCATAAAACTCCTAGAAGAAAACACAGGCAGAAAGCTCCTTGATATCAGGTTTAGCAATGATTTTTCAATTACAACACCAAAAAAAAAAAAAAGGCAACAAAATCAAAAACAGACAAATAGGACTACATCAAACCTAAAAACTTCTGCACAGCAAAGGAAACAATCCACACAATGAAGTGCAGCCTGCAGAATGGGGAAAATATTTACAAAATACATACAGTCAAACCTTGGTTCCTGAACATCTTGGTTCTCAAAGAATTCAGTTCTTGACCAAGTTGTTCACATAAAAAATGCCTCAGTTGTCTACAAAACTTCAGGTCTCGATTCTCTACCCAAAAACCCTTCCATGCTAATACCACTATGATCAGCCACATGTCTCTCGGGTGACAAAGATTTGGTTTTCAAACAAATCACCTCTTGAACAGTTTTCTGAAATGAATTCACTTTGAGAATGGAGGGTCCACTGTAGCTGGTAAGGAGTTAATATCCAAAAAATATAAAGAACTTCTACACCTTAAAACAACAAAACCTCCAAATAATCCAATTTAAAAATAACCCAAGGACTTCAATAGACATTTCTGCAAAGAAGACATACAAATGGTAAACAAGCACATGAAAAGATGCTCGATATCACTAATTACAGGGGAAGTGCAAATATCAAAACCACAATGAGATACCATCTGACACAAGTTAAGATGGCCATTGTCAAAATTCCAGAAAATAACAAGTGTTAGGATACAAAGAAATTGGAAGCCTTGTGCACTGATGATTAGAATATAAAATGGCATAACCACTATGGAAAACACTATGGAAACTCCTCCAAAATTTTTTTAAAAAATAGAATATCATATGATCAAGCAATCTCACTCTAGTTATGCATTCAAAAGAATTGAAAACAGGATTTCAAAGTGATATTTGCATACCCATATTCACTGCAGCATTATTCACAACAACCAAGAGGTGGACGCAACTAAACATCCATTAACAGATGAATGGATAAAGAAAATGTGGTATATACATAAAATGAAATGTTATTCAGCCTTAAGAAGCAAGGAAGGAAGGAAGGAGAGAGGAAAGGAGGGAGGGAAGGAAGAAGAAGGAAAGACAAAGAAATAAATCCCATCATATACTACAAAATGGATGAACTTTAAGGACATTAGGCTAAGTAAAATACGTCAGTCACGGAAAGACAAATACTGCATGACCCCACCAATATGAAGTATGTAAAGCAGTAAAACCCCTAGAAACAGCAAGTAGAATGGTGGTTGCAAGGGGCTAGAAGAAGTGAGGGAGAGGGAGTTGTTCACTGATTACTAAGATTAAGTTTTGCAAGATGAGCCCTGGCTGGCGTGGCTCAGTGGCTGAGCACCAGCCTGCGAATAAAAGGGTCGCCAGTTCCATTCCCAGTCAGGGCACATGCCTATGTTGTGGGCCACGTTCCACAGGAGGGGGCACGTGAGAGGCAACTACACATTGACGTTTCTCTCCTTCTCTTTCTCCCTCCCTTCCTCTCTCTAAAAAATAAATTAATTAAGTATTTTTAAAAAATAAGTTTTGCAAGATGAAAAAGTTCTACGGATCTGTTGGAAAACAGTGTACACTAATATACACATTTAGTTGTTAACACTACTGTACTGTATACTTAAAAATGTTTAAGATGGTAAATTTTATTGTTTTTATCACATTTTAAAAGGCTAGCATAACCAAATATTCGTGTACATTTACAACAAAACTAGATGAAAACATATCCCCCAAATTCTGCAACTGGAGGAAAACAACTAACATTAACAAAACCTGGAAAGTACCTGCATCTGTACTGCACTCTTACAAGAGTAAGAAGGAAAGTAACAATAATGACTTGAGAATGGGAGGCATGGGAACAGGAGAACCCCTAAACAGCCCATGTACTCAATGGAAAGATGAACGGTCAATTTGTGAATAACAGCTAAAGAGCAAGGACACTTCTGCAGCAAAAACTAAAATTGTAGTCTAGACCCCCATACTGGAGAAACTGCAAGGAACAGGATCAAAAGTCAGGAGAAAAAGACTTATACTCTGCCATAAAGATTTATAAATAGCTACAGAAATCAAAACAATGCAGCACTGCCATTAGAATCAATACAGAAGTCATATTAAGAAACAGTAAAAGAAAAACGATGACTATCTCAATAAAGGCAGAAAAAGCATTTGATAAAATTCAATACCTATTCATGATAAAAACAAACTCAGCAAAATACAAGTCAAAGAAAACTTCCTCAATAAAATAAAGAATAATTATAAAAATCCTATGGCTGAATGCTTGCCCACTAAGATTTTCAAAAAGAATGTCCATGACCATGACTTCTATTCAACATTGTACTATAAGTTTCAACCACTGCAATAAAGCAAGAAAAAAGATACAAAAGCTAAAGAAATGAGAAAAGCAGAATATTGTCTTTATTTGCAGACAACCTATAAAAAAATCCTTAGAAATCTAAAAAGAAAGATACTATTACTAATAAACAAGTTTAGCAAGGCCTCAAAGGGTCATTATAAAAATGACTGCATTTCTAAATACTAACAATAAAAATTAAAACTAAAAATACCAATGCAATAGCAACAAAAACCAATAAATATTTAGGGCATTTACAAGAAAATGAAAAAACAAATGTGGTATATACATACAATGGAATATTACTCAGCACTAAAAAGAAAAATTGCTGGTATATGCAACAACAGGGATAAATTTCAAAATAATTATGCTGAGCAAAAGCAGTCAAATACAAACAAATACATACCACAGGATTCCATTCACATGATATTACAGAAAAGACAGATATAATGTATAGTGATCAAAAGCAGATCAGTGGTTGCCCAGATATAAGGATAGGTATTAGGGATTGGTAGATATGAATGAAAAAGATACAAGGAAGTTCTGTAAAGTGACAGAATTTTTTTCACAGTGGTAATTATATGAATAAATAATTCTACCACCAGAAAAGAAAATCTGGGAGAAATACATCTTCTTTAAATTTTGTCTACAGTCAGAATGGAATCTATCATAATCTATGAAAGGATGAAAGACTCCTGGCATAACACATCTATAACACAACTTTCCTCCTGTAGTATTCTAGTTTATTCCATTTGAACATACTCTTCTACTGTATGTTTGGATAGATACTGTGACACAATGTGCAATATCTCTAACAGCCTATTCTACTTTTGGTAATTATCATAGGAGATCTTTCTGAGAAACTGATACAGGAAACTTTTAATTATGCTGTGCCATTATAATCAATCTATCAAATTCTTTTATTTCGAAATGACACTAAATATAATATGTGAATAAAAACTGAGAAGACAAATTAAGTAACAATTATTTCTCTCTCTTCTCTAGCTCTCTCTTTGTATACCTTTTGGTTTTTTAATCACGAAGTAGTTAGATATCTTTAGATGCATTTAAATAATTTTAAGCTCTTTCTAAACCCCAGAAGATAGAAAATGGATTTAGTTATCAGGTGTACTAGCTTGAATAGTATACCCTAAAGACTGATGTCTACCTGGAGTCTCAGAATAAAATCTTCTTGAAAATATAGTCTTAAGCCCAGACCAGTGTGGCTCAATGGGTTGGGTGTCATCCTGCAACGTGAAAGGTTGTTGCTTCAATTCCAAGTCAGGACACATGCCTGGTGGTTCGGTCCCTGGTCAGGGCACATTCGAGAAGCAGCTGATCAACATTTCACTCCCTCTTTTTCTCTCTCCCTTCCCCTCTCTCTAAAAGAAATAAAACCTTTTTGAAAAAAAAGATGTATGGTCTTAAAAGATATAACTGGTTAAGATTAGGTCATACTGGATTAGAGTGCGCCCTAACCCAATGACGAGTGCCCTTGTAAGAAAAATCAATCACAGACAGACACACAGGAGAAATGCCATGTTAAGACAGAAGCAGAGACTAGAGTGCTGCAGCTACTAGTCAAAGAATGCCAAGGACTGCAAGCAACCACCAAAAGCTAGGAGAGAGGCACAAAACAGACTCCTTCAGAACCCTCCAGAAAGAACCAACCTTGCCAACACCTTAATTTCGGTCTTCTGGTCTCTAGAACAAAATTAATTTCATTGTTTTAAGCCATTCAACTTATAGTATTTTGTTATAGCAGCCTGAGAACTAAAATATTTGGTAATAAATATTTCTGTATTAACAGGCTTTGGATTTTGTTGACATGAAAGAAAAACTTGAGAAAAATTCTATTTTGTTATACTGTCTGCCTGGTGGTCACAGTCCTCCGTTTGGGGGGGTGGCTATAGAGGATAAACGCAGTCCCGTTTCCACACGACAGTCCTCCAAATACTTGAGTGCAGCTAACAAAAGTCTTGCCCCCCACCACCTCTCCCGTGCCTTTCCCCAATGACTGACTGGATCTTCTCCTTTTCAACTCTAAGTATTAACAACTTGTCCCACATACCCCAATATAATATGTTTTTAACATGATTAAGAACATAGACTCAGGATCTATACTACTCGCATTCTAATCCAGTTCCACCATTTACCTGCTACGTGACCCTGGGAAAACTGCATTACCGCTCTGTGCTTCATGTTTTCCCATTTGTAAAACAGGGTTATTTACTTCACTCCTAAGAGGTTTTGTGAGGAAAAACGAGTTAATATACATTTAGTGTTTCAACAAGCATTTGGCACATGGAAAACACTCTACAAATGTTTATGATGATGATTATGGTGACACGCAAAAGGAGTGTGTGTGCCAGTTCGCCTAAGTAGCACTGGGAGCTAAATACAATACTTGAGATCACTGAGAATATCACCTTAGGGGAAATGACTGGAGCAAAACCACAATGCTAGAAAATCAGCACTTGTGATTTTTCAGGTACATATAACCGACTTATTTATCTTGACAGGGTAGAAGCTGATCAACAGAAATTTACCTGTTCATAGGTAACATAAAGATGAGGGTCATATTGAACTTGCAAGTCCCAGGATTCCCATCCTTGATTTATAAAAATCTGGTTTTTTGCAAATGAGAGTTTTTTTTAAAATGCTGTTTTCTTGTTCACCAGGAGATTTGTGTTATAATGCCAAAATAATCAACCAGAAAAATCAAAGCTCACCAAAACAAGTAGATCTAATTGTGCCAGTAAAGACCAATTTTCAAAGGATAAAGAAAACAAAAACTGTTCATTCACTGGAAAGAAAGCATACAGGAAATCGTTCCACAAAAGGCTTTCATATTTGATCCATTTAGTATTTAATTAACTGAAACAAGCCTTTTAATGGTTATTCAAAAATTTAGCTAAGAATATAAGGCGATTTTCTGATTTTCCAGTAAAATCTCTTATTATTCAAAAGGTTTATTTAAAACACACAAACTATTTTCTCCAGAGTTAAATTTAGCAAAGAGCCCATAGACTTGTATAGAAGTGAATAAAATGTATTTAAAAATTGAACAAAATACACAGAAAACAATATATACCATAAAAAATAATAAGTCAACAGCAGCCATATAAATTTAGACCCCATTAAACTCATAATTCATTGATAATGTATAAATCCAATGATTTAGGGAATAAATGTCAAGATTAAGAAAAACAGAAAAGAACCTGGCTGATGTAGCTCAGTGAATTGAGCGTGGGCCTGCAAAGCAAAGGGTGGCTGGTTAGATTCCCAGTCCGGGCAGGTGCCTGCGTTGCAGGCCAGGTCCCCAGTAGGGGGCGTGCAAGAGGCAACCACACACTGATGTTTCTTGCTCTCTCTTTCTCCTTTCCTTCCTCTCTCTTTAAAAATAAAATAAATAAAATCTTTAAAAATTTTTTAAAAGAAAAGAATACAAATTGAAATTAAAATTAAGTATATGATTGAGAATTTTGATTAAGTTCTTTAGATTGTATCTTCTTACTGAATTAAAATACTTTCTTTAACAGCAATTAAGGAAGAATTGGCATTGTGAAATGCTTTAAAAATTATAGAGTTTTGTAACAATATTTTTAAAAAGAAAGCCTTATCAAGTTTGTATCTCCAAATAGCTACCACATATGCCCCCACTGCAGCACCATTCACAACCACTCTAACAGTAAAAACTGTCATCATCGCTCACCCGGATGACAGCAGCGGCCTAGCCTCATCACCTCCCTGCCTCCTAGTTCTCATCACTCCAGCATATTCATTCAACCTTCTGGAAGTATGGAAGTAAGCTCTGCAAAATCAAAGTTCATCATGTTAACTCTTGTGATCAAAATCATTAACTAATTCTCCCCTTGGCTACATAATACTCCAAATCATTTCCTCAGGGACTTCCACAACAACTAAGTTGGGAATAACAGATAGTGAATTTACCCTCCAACTAGCAGCAATTGAGAAAAACGCACAAAATTATGTGAAACAATGATTTTTTTAGACACTGACATTAGGCACTGACATTAGGCCACAAGGACAGTAAATAAACCCTGAGAGAAGGTAAAATTAAGCGAGCTTACAACTGCCCAGCTTACTTCCTGGTGAGAATATTGAGACTACAGGACAGGAAGGGGGAATCCAAGCATACTCCAACAGTACGCTGAGCTGAAGCAATAGAGTTTGGGAGCCCAGGATAACCAAGGAGGTTAGAACCCACAGAACTGAGTACCAAAGAAAAGAGAGATTCATAGAAAAAAAGAAATCCAGAGATCTGCAGAGGGTCTGCCCTGAATCTTCAGCTGAGTAGTGATTAGTACTTGAGTGTACTAAAACAAAACAAAACAAAAAAAAAAACACATGAGGCTAGGAAATAAACCCCATGAAAGGAACAGACAGAATGATCCGCAGAGCTCTCACAAGACTAGGAATAATGTGTGTCTGCAGCAGCCAAGAGTGAAAAAAACCGCCTTGATTCCCTGAGCTTCAGGCAGAGAATTCAGAAGGGTATTGCCTCAGTAGGGTGAAAAAAACCAGCCCTAAATGCTGCTGTGGGCCCGCCCACTGACCAAAAAATGAAAAACAAGCCTCAAAAAAGGGGAAAAAAATCAAGATATTTCCAAGTGATTTAATTACATCCCAGGACAAAGTTCAAGAATATTTGTAGGAACACAAAAATATAACATCCAGCCAAAAACCACAAGGCATGAAAAGAAGCAGAAAAGTGTGAGAGGCATGATGAAGAGAAAAATCAACTGATTGAAATAGACCCCAAATTGACACAGATGATGAAATAGTAGATAAGGACATTCAAAGTTATTCTAACTGTGTTGCATATTTTCAGAAATAAAGACATGACAAATATACTAGATAGAATTAATGAATTAGACACTCCAGGAAAAAAAAATGATCAATGAACTTGAAGTTATAACAATAAAAACTCTCCAAAATGAAACTTAGACAAGACTAAAAAAAAAATCCTATAAATCTAATGATCAAAAAAGCTCAACCAACACCAAAAACAAACAAAAAACGGATAAAACTACCCCAAAGGACATATAGTTAAATAAATCTGAAAGACATCAAGAGAAAATCTTAAAAATAACTGGAGAAAAAAGGCATTATGTTCAGAGTAACGAAGATAAGAATGACAGCAAAATTCTCATCATAAGCAATGCAAACTGGAAGACAGTACAGTCATATCTTCGAATTCTGAGAGAAAAAATGTCAACTCAACATTTAAGGTCCTGTGGGCCTGAGATTCTCCTCTCCCAGCACAAAACATCCAGCATCCCAACCTGGGGACCATCTTCTGCCAAGCAGGCAGCACCAGCGTGGATGAGTGGGGGAAGGAGATAAACTAAGACAATAACACCACAAAAGCTCTGAAAATTAAACTGCCCTTGGAACAACCACTCACAAAAATAGATCATGGTCCATGTGCTAAATCTAAACAGAATGACTAAGTGAATGGCCAAAATTTCCAGGATGTAATAAAAAAAAAAAAACACATCATACCAGGAACCAGGAAAAACAATACCTGAATGACAAAGACAATCAACTAATGCCAACAATGACATCAATCAGATGATGGACTATCTGACAAGGATGTTGAAACAGTTGTCATGAAAGTTATTCAACAATCAATCACAAATTCTGTTGAAACAAATGAAAAAATAGAAAATACAAAGAAACAGAAGTTATAAATCAAACAGAAACTCTAAAAGTAAAAAATAAAATAACCAAAATAAAAATTTCAGTGGATAGGTTCAGTAGTATAACAGACAGCAGAGCATAGAATTAGTGAGCTTTAGGACAGATCAATAGATTTGTACCCAATCTGAACAAGTGAGAAAATAAACCAAAATATAAAGATCAGAGTCTTTGGACCGTGGGACTATAACAAAATATCTAATACTTGTACCACTGGAGAACTAGAAGGAGAGAAGAAGGTGGGACTGAACAAATATTCAGAGATAATAATGTCTGAAATACTCCCAAATTTGGCAAATAACCAAAAAAATCAAGAAGTTGACTGAACCTCAAACTATGTACTCAAGGAACTTTATACGAAGGCACATATCATTATGAAACTTCTGGAAACTAAGAAGAACAAAAATCTTGAAAGATGCAAAAAGAAACAACATGTTGCCCACAGGATAACGCCAATTCAAATGACAGCAAATTTCTCACCCAAAAACCATGAAGGTAAGGAGAAAGTGGCCCACAGCTCTTCAAGTGCAGAAAAAAAGAATTGTCAACTATGAATTCTATTTCCAGCAAAACTATCCTTCAGAAATGAAAGGGAAATCCAGAAGTTCTCAGATGAAGAAAAACTAAAAGTATGGGTCTCTATCAGACCTTAAAGACTGGCCAAAGTGAAGGTGTTCAAACAGAATAAAAAAGCTAAAATAAATAAAGCATTACTGAAGCATCAGGAAACAAGAACAAATAGATGAGTACATAAAATAAACTATCATTCCTCTCATGAGTTTTATATTTCACATCTGATGATTAAAACAAAAATTGTAACAATTCAATTCAATGTCAGAATACCTTCTACATTATCCCCAATTGTTCAACCCCTGCTTTAATATCTCTAAGTAAAAATGAAATCAGTACTTCCCAAATTGTTAGAAAGTTCTTCTGCATGTTGAAATATCTGTTCAAAATCCAACTCTCCCCAGGACTGGGGTTTTATTTTTGCTCAAGTCAGTCACCTCATATCCAGATCCAATCAGCATGTATTATGCAGTTCTTATACATGACGCATTTAATCCTAACAACCTATGAAATAAAAATGTTAATCTCCATTTTACACATAAAGAAATAAACTTACAGCCCTGGCTGATGTGGCTCAGTGTACTGAGCACAAGCCTGCAAACCAAAAGGTCACCGGTTCGATTCCCAGTCAGGGCACATGCCTGGGTTGCGAACCAGGTCCCCAGTTGGGGGAGCATGAAAAGCAAACACGCTGATGTTCCTCTCCCTCTTTCTCCTTCCCCTCCCCGCTCCCTAAAAATAAATAAATACAATCTTTTTTTAAAAAAGAAAAAGAAAGAAATTTACATATTAGATAATGTTTCCAAAGTGACACTGTATAATCAGTGGCAGAACACAGATGTGAATCCAAGTCATCCTAAATCTAGTACTCAAACGCTTCTCAACCAATAGCTGGTGTCTTGATGTCAACTGGCTCTTAAACCTCTTCCTAGGGCAATATCCTCCATCTTCTATCCTTGTTCCAAAGACCTTTGTGATCACTTAAAACTTCTCTATTCTTGAAGCTCTCTGCTTGCCTGACTTGAAATCTTCAGCTGCTGTACTGTGGCAGGGTAGATGGGAGCACACTGCCAGGATTAACTCTTCTTTCCACACAGAACTTAATCTGGGTATGACCATAATAAATACTTCTAGTTCTAGGGTCCTGACCGTCTCCTACTCCTCTTATTCTACAAAATAAACTTGACTATTTCAGGGCAAACACAGAGATACAATAAGTAATATTTTCTGTACTCAGTGTAATAGCTAAAAATAAGCTCTCAACCCTCACCCACAAGTAATACTTCAACTGCTGAAAGGTAACTACTGTGTCTTCTCAAAGGTAAATAAGATTTCCATTTCCCTTCCCATCTCAGTTACTCTACTAAGTCCAAGAGTCTTTCTATTTCTCAAAACACCACTAATTAAAAACATCAATAGTAATTATGAATGAATGGAAATAACCCAAAATATAAGTACCTTCCCACAGTAAGTATCTTCAAGCTAATCTGAGGAAATCCTCACAGATACACACATACATCACTGAGCCTTGTTTTACACAGAACGCTACATTGGTAATCAGGAAACCTCAGGCTTGTCTTAGCTCTATCTCTAACCTTAAGCAAATCCTCTAACTTCTCTGAGCCTCAGTCTCTCACCCACAAAGTGATCGATCTTGGGTCCCCTCCGCTCTAAAATTGTAGGCACCATAAACACCAGAAAATGTGAAATGCATACTTCTTACCACTAGAGGGCATAAAACTATGGTTGTCAACAGAAAAGGAAGACAAAAATCTCCCCCAGAGTTCTAGGCAAACTATACTCATTTAAACTATATGAATTTAAATTAAGCCTCAGTAACTTGTCTGCTGGCAAAGAACTCCAGGCTACTGCCTAAACATTGTCATTTTACATAATGCAAAATAACAAACCTCTTTCCGGACTTAATTTGCTTATGATCCTAATAAATACTTCTAGTTCTAAGGCCCTCTCTCCTATTCCTCTTATTCTAATTCAAAGAAACTTGACCATTCCAGGGCGAAGAGAGAGATACAATAATTTTTACTGTAATCAATGCAACAAGCTATCTGAAGCCAAAATTAATATCAAGAAGACATGTTTACTTTACTATGTGATACTGAGAAATCAAACAAGAGGAAAGAAATAGAGCCCAGAGAACATGGGTGGCAGAGGGGGAGTAAAAGGGAGGAGGAGAAAAACCAGCAGCTGGAGCTTTGTTGTTGTGAAATGTCTACGGTATATGTGTGCCTTTCAAAATATTATAGAAACATATTCCCATTATACCACAGAATATTTAGCCCCTGTTGGTGGTACAGCAGCAAATATTCCCACATGAAAACTCCAGACAAATTTCATAGAAACAGCTCTAAAACACTAATATGTTGGTAGTAACTGTAATGACATCCATTCTTTCAGAATAAAAAGAGAACAGCACATTTAACAAATGACTCTTCCGTGACTTGGTGCACCACTTGACATTTCCTAAGTATCCCGCTGATTGAAGATAAGATTAGTATGGACAGGTACTTAGTCTTAGCATAAGAATTTTTAAATAGAACATTTGTAAACTAGGAAGAAAAGTTACTGATTGAACAACAGCAAAGGTCATCATGTTCATCTTCCTTAAACAAGAGATTCCTATTTGTTGCATAATGCCACCAGGCATGATACACACAAATTCCTTGCTAAAACTCACCAATGTGTTCCTAATCCCAGGTCAATAAAGAAGGCAGAAAAATACTGAGGTTTTAAAGTATCTCTAGCAACATGTGCTGTGTCTCGCAAATCAATCAGGCCTGTAAAGAAATACAGATGCAAATTTCTTCTTCCCAAAGAGTGTAAACATGTCTTCTGCCTACAGCATTCTCCCCTTCATACCCTGATACTCTTTCACACTGAAACTCCCTATCCCCAACTCCAAGTTCAGCTGTGAACAGAACTAAAGTGAAAATAATCCAAGCCTTATGTTTTCCGATCAACGTTTTTCAAAACCCAAACTTCCTATCCTGCAAAAAACATTAAACAATTGCTAAGGCAGGTCAAAATATACTTTACTACAGGTTATTTTCCCCAAGGTTTCATTCTCCTAAAAACAAACACTGCCTTCTACCAGATAAAACTATCTTACTCAAGCTCCCAGTGCCACCTACAACCCCTATTGAACCTCTACCCAGACACGGCAAATCAATCATGACCAAAATGGACTTCCCACCATTTACACTAAACTAGTATCTTCTTCTCCTCCACTTCCTATCTCAAAGAGTGGCACCTTATCCACCTAGGCATTCAGTGTCCCAGTTAGGATAAGGTTCAACAGCAAAAGACAGAAAACCTAAAATAGCAGCAGTTTAAAGAAGACAGAAGAACATTTCATTTCATATAAAAGAAGTCTAGGAGTAGGAGTCCAGAACTAATGACAGAGCTATGGGCTCAGGGATCTAGCTTCTTCAAATTTACCATTTCACTACCTACAGGGTTTGGCCCTCATGTTTTCATGTGTCTGTTAAAGCTCCAAACAATATGCCCTTGCTTCAAGCAGGTTGTTGGAGAATTCCTAGAAGAACAATTTCATTTATATTTCACCAGCCAAAACCTAGTCACATCGCCATGCCCAACTGAAAGGGAGTCTTAGCTAAGTGACAAGTGCACTGCAAAAAAAAAAAAGTTTTGTTTCTAAAGAGAAAGAGAAAAATAGATATTAGGAGGCAACTGGCAGTGTCCACCACAGTCTGCCCACTAGTCTGACAAGCGCCAGCACACTGTGCAGACCCATCCGTAACCCAGGAATACAGGGAACTCCCCGTAGGTGCTGGGTTGAGAGAGAGAGCCATAAGAAGGAGCTTTTGCTTGTGCAACATACATGTGCCCTCAGTACCTGCATCTTGCCTAATCCCAGGTAAACCACTTCTATTTAATAATGGAATGCTGCCCACTAGGCTTGCACTGGACAGATAGCCCATATAACTGATGCCCAATATTTGAGCATTTGGTTTCCATCAGATATAACAGCAAGCATGTAGCCTTTCTCAAAAGTAAAATACTTGTTTGCCAAAGAGGAGATAGCTTAGCTCCAAAATCAGGGGAGTGGTGACACTATGATTCTCCCCTCAAGGCTTGCAACCAGCTCCATATAACGACCTAAGGGCAGCTTTATGAGTTACTCCGTCATGGGGTTGTAACAGTAACTTAAATGCAGCACATCCTAAATGCAAACCCAAAGAGATCTACCCATTATCATATTTCCTTTCGGTAGCAATGAATGTAAGATATAGTAGCTTGCCTTCTACTTCGGAAGGGATAACTCAACATATTTCAAAATGCAGTAACCTAGGACACTTCACCTATTATGTCAGATTTGTATTTAAAATTTGGATGCACTACCATTACCTGGGTCTTTACAAAGTGTTTAGGGAACCTGCTGGTTCTCCATCTCAAAGTCCTATCAATTAGCATGATGCTATGACTGGAGGGAACCGGTGTGCTTTGAGATGGTGAAAGGAACAAAATCTCTACAGACTAAAGTACAGCACAGAGCTAAGAAGCTGACCTATACATGGAGACAATATGGTAAAGTATACTACACTGTGGGCTATTTCTGATGTTTTCTGATGTGTTGTATGTGTGTGTATTTTTAACACATTTGATGAGTAGTTAATCACGTTAGTGTCAGGGTCTGTTTCTAGTGAAGAAACTACATGTGCAGCACCACATACAACTCAAGTGCTGGAAGAGGCTCATGATAATACACCCTCACTCTCTAACACCTGTCTTCCCCATAGGCAAACTAAGAGAGTTAAATGCAGCCGAAACGTTACAACCCTGAACCTTCTGCGTCTTTAATGTAGCACTAATCTCTGTAGTCGAGGATGTGAGGCTGCTTGTAGTTTAATATCTTGGTAGTCAGAGAGAGCTCCAGGGGACACACTTGGCTCTTTCTACCATAACTGCTCTTAATCCGTGCATATGGAAGCCAATTTGGGGATTCTCCCAGCTGTCAAACACATTTATTCCAAATATGCACTAAGAACACAGGAAAACCGCAGGATGAAATCACAGACCCACCAGGCCCACTGTGAAATAGTTTCAAGCCAAAGCTCCACTCCACACCTGATTTCCATGAGCTCCCATTCTGCCTACTGGGACACAATGGTATGCCAAGTCACTGGGAATTAGCATTAACTCAGGTTCCAATAATAACTGAAAGGTTAAGTACTTTCCCTTCCCTGATGCAATCACACTCATAAATGGGTAAAGGTCACTTTCTTTAGAGAAGATTATGAAAAGAATTAACTGTACCTACTTGTGATATTATCTCAAGTCTACCTCAAAGGAAGGTACCTTAGTGGGCCTTAGTGGCCTGTCCCCTTCATGTCAGTCTTAGGGATCCCTTGATCAATTTATCTATTATGATAACCATGCCCAGCTTGCCTCTGATGGTTAAAGGTGTTACGTGCCTCTCCATTCCAGGATCCCACTGAATACAGGGGCCCATTTTATGGCAGGATCTCATATTCATACCAAGGCCAAAGAAGACAGCCACTAACAGCACTTTTTAAGAATGTTGGCATTCCCTTCATCACTGTATTTTCTTAAAGGTAGTAGAGAACACCCATCTTGGGGGGATATGATAGATCAAAGAAGTCAGGTTCACATAAAAAATTCACCCCAACACTCCTACCTAACTCTCCAACCCTGGCATCTCAACTTTATTCAATGTAGGTCACTAATGAATCTAGGTTTCAGTCAATCAAGCGAGAATCTGTCCTTGCTGCTTGAAATCTGAAATCTCTTGTACATGGACTCACGTTAATAAATTCAGCCCAAACTAAAATTAGATTCCTTTTTTCTTGGTCTAGCAACCTCAAAATCCAATTTTGTATCTATTTCCTAAGTTTTTTTGCTTATATAAATTAGTAAAACTCTTATAATTCTTTTGATGCATAAAAGTTGTCTTTGATTTTAAAATTGGCCCCCCTGGACTTGTTGAGATCTGATTGTAACTATAGGAAGGTCTAGAGGCCATGCATTGGTAGAGATGGGAATGAGAACAGCCATGGTTCTACAAGGTGAAGTCACGACACCTTTAAGCAAGGCAGGTCCACCCTCACCAGTCAACGAAAAGAGGGGCTGCTTCTATTGGCAAGGGAGGCTCAATAAAAATTATAGGGTAAGGCCCTGGCTGGTGTGGCTCAGTGGATTGAGCCAAAGGGTCACCTAATTCCTAATCAGGGCACATGCCTGGTTGTGGGCCAAGTCCCCAGTAGGGGATGCATGAGAGGTAACCACACATTGATGTTTCTCTCTCTCTTTCTCCCTCCTTTCTCTCTAAAAAATAAACAATATCTGAAAAAAAAATTACAGGTTAAGGATACCTGGAGTCATCCAAATATGCTCAGTGTCACCATTCCAGTTTCTGGACTCGCATTCTTTCCCAGTAAACGCCCTAACTTACACCTAAGAGACCTGATTACGCTGTGGATTCAACCTACACTGTAGTTCAACAACTTGTCGGATCAGACTCTGCACCTGATTTTGGCTCTGACAGCCCTGGTATTAAAAGATGTAAAAGATTGTTTTAAACCAATCACAAAACTCTAGTTCTCCAACCATAACTTCAAATTTTACAACTGAAACAAGATTTTTAAAACTCTAACCCTGCCATTTTCCTTAAACAGTTTCACAAACTCAGCACTACAGACATTTCTGTCCAGATAACCCTGTGCCCTTGTGGTGGGGAGTAGGCACTCCAGTCCAACAGCGTCCCTGGCCTCTACCCACTAGATACCAGTAGCAGCCTCCTCCCCCAGCTATGACAACCAAAAATACCTCTGCACATCGCCAAGTAATTCTAGAAGGGCAAAATCAACCCAGGTTGAGACCCAGTCCTTTAGACGCTGCAGTAGAGTTAAACATCAGCCAATTCTCCCATAACTTTCATATCACTTTGTCTCCAATTCAGCACCACTCAGTCCACCAACGCTTTGCCTTCAACAGATAATTCATTCCAGGGGAAAACGAGTGGCTTTCGCCACTATAT
This sequence comes from Carollia perspicillata, assembly GCA_004027735.1. Lineage (NCBI taxonomy): Eukaryota > Metazoa > Chordata > Mammalia > Chiroptera > Phyllostomidae > Carollia > Carollia perspicillata. The sequence continues at coordinate 41,145 of PVKM010000231.1, forward strand.
GCCATGAACTGATTACCAATGACCCTGCCATATAGTCCTTGAGGAACTGTTGTCACCTGTAATACTTTTAGTACCAATTGCCATATTGATCCAGGATCATAGTCCTCTCTATGTAGTTTAAGCAAAGAGGGATTTAACGCAAGAATCAGATGGTCATAAAATCAATAGAAAATGGGGAGGTGGGCTCTAGAATGACAGAGCACCCAGAAACAACTCCTAGCCCACAGAACGACTCAGCCTCGGCCTCCACCCGGAATGCTGTCACCATCACTGCAGGAAGCTAGCAAGCAAGGAAGCTGCTGCAGACGATGCCGAAATAGAAAACCACTCACTAAATTAGGAAGCTAGTCCACAAACTGCTAGCTCAGAACCATTCTCTTACTCTCACATCCATGCTGGCAACATTCAAGTCCACCTCTATATCCACATGGTTCAGCTCCAAATCAAAATGTATCTGAAGGGTGGAACCTACTGTAAATCATGTCCAGAAATGAAGCAGCCTATAGGGAAAGGAGGTCCTGGTCAGGAAAGCTATTAAATACTCTCATTCTGAAACTTACAATCCTCATTTTAAAACCTGGTATTCTCCAAGAGACATTCTGAGTGTCCTGAGCCTGCATTACTGAAAACTAGGCAAATGCCATCTTGTAAGGAACCTCTCTGTGTGTGATCATCTGGGTTTCCAAAAAGAAAAATTCCATGCATCAGTAACAACCATAAACCTCTTATGATTTTGAATTGCAACTTCTCCCATGCCCATTACAACAGTTCTGCTTGAGGTCATCACCCTTTCTTACATGAACTGCTGTAACGACTTCCTAACTGTTTCTCCCTGACTCCACTGTTGCCCACTCCAAATCATTTTTCTCAGTGCGGCCAGAATTTGTACAGCATGTTACTCCAGTTAACTGACTTCTCACCTCATTCAGGACAATGGTCAAATTCCTATTAATCTGAAACTTACCTAACGTTCATTCACATCCTTACGAGCACTCTAATTTCAACAACCTATTTAACAGCACCTCAAACAAGTCCAGTCCATTCAAAACTATCAATCTGCTTTTCAATATATTGTCCCTCTCCCTTTTCAATCCCATCTCCTTTTCTCTCATTAGCAAGTTAACTCTTACACATTTTACAAGATTAACTTCAAGTGTCATCTTTTAGAAATATTTCCTGACACTTTGCGTCCCAAGACTAAGTATTCCTTTTCTGTACTTCCCTAATACCTTCCTCTCAATCTTTAAGGGGACAAACACAAATAGTCATGTAATTTTCAGCAGGACTTAACTGTAAAACATAAGAGAAAAAATGAAGTTTTAGACTCATTCAATGCTAGGATTATCACATTGAACCATCAGGAGAACAAGAAAGCTGGGGACAGAGTGGACCACAGTTGAAGCAGAAAGCTACAGAATTCTAAATAGGAAAGGCCGGGGGGTAGGGATGATGCTAACGGGGCTCTTGTCAATATTTAAATTACTTTAAAACTTCTTCTTGACATTGAGCCATAATCTCCTCCAAGTATTCTCACCAACTGATGTCATCTGGAATTACAAAGAATATAACTTTTCCTTCCTTAACACGACTGCTTTTTAAGCTGTTTGAAGACCATAACCATAACTCTTCCATCTTCTCTCTTTATTTCCTCTGGTGAAATGAGTAATTTTCCCATCAGAGATTGCTTTAATCCTTGTTACTTGGGTGTCCAATTAGAGTTAAACAACTTAAGATAGGTTGAAGAATAATTAGCCCAAAATATGAACTTCTAAAAGGATTAAAAACTAGAAAGCTAAGAGATAAGAAAAACAAAACTCATCTTAGAAAAAAACAAACATTTAAATTTGTAAATAAATCAATGCTAAATGAGTATTCTAAAAAGTCACAAAAAATAATACAGAAGCTCAAAATAGGTATTGGGTTGGTCAAAAAGTTTGTCTGTTTTCTTCCAGAAGATGGCTCTACTAACACTTAGTTGTCTTTAACTTCGTTCAAAGCAATTTTGTTAAATTTTTAAGTATATTTTATTGATTATGCTATTACAGTTGTCCCATTTTTGTTTCCCCTTTATTCTCCTCCACCCTCAGCCCCCACCAGCATTCCTCCCTCCCTTACTTCATGTCCACGGCTCATACAAATAAGTTCTTTGTTTTCTCTGCTTTCTATACTATTCTTAACCTCTCCGTTTATTTTATGCCCACCAATTATACTCCTTATTTCCTGTACAATTTCCCCCATTTCCCCCTCCCCTCCCTGCTGATAACCTTCCATCTGATCTCCATTTCTGTGATTCTGTTCCTGTTCTAGTTTTTGCTTTTGTGTTTTTAGATTCACTTGCTAATAGTTGTGAGTTTGTTGTCATTTTACTGTTCATATTTTTGACCATCTTCTTTTTCTTAGATAAGTCCCTTTAACATTTCATATAACAAGGGCTTGGTGATGATGAACTTCTTTAACTTGATCTTATCTGAGAAGCACTTCATCTGCCCTTCTATTATAAATGATAGCTTTGCTGGATAGAGTAATCTTGGATGTAGGTCCCTTGCCTTTCATGACTTCGAATACTTCTTTCCAGCCCCTTTTTGCCTGTAAGGTTTCTTTTGAGAAATCAGTTGATAGTCTTATGGGAACTCCTTTGTAGGTAACTGTCTACTAGTCTCTTGCTTCTTTTAAGATTCTCTCCTTATCTTTAATCTTGGGTAATTTAATTATGATGTATCTTGGTGTGTTCCTCTTTGAATCCAACTTCTTTGGGACTCTGAGCTTTCAGGACTTGTATGTCTATTTCCTTTGCCAAACTGGGGAAGTTTTCCTTCATTATTTTTTCAAATAAATTTCCAATTTCTTTCATAGTAAATAATCAGAAGACACCATACATTTGATAATTCAACAAAAAAATATATAATAATACTTTAATATTACTTTAAAGTAATAAAGTATTCTCTAGACTAACATACCAAACAAATAACAAGAGGTAGAGGGAGAAGTTACTGGGTTTACTAAATTCCCCATCTTTCACACTGGAGAACAACAGATACTCTCTAAAGTTGTTCAATATATTCATTACTCTAAAATGTATCCACCAACAAAACAAAAACAAACTGAAAAGAGGTCTTACTTTAAGGAAGCAGGAATGACAGTGGACAAGGTAAGGAAGAATTCTTACCTTCTATTCTTTTGTTTACTTACTAACTATTTTGTTTTAAAAATAAAACAAAAACAACCAGTTAAAAATAAAAGATTACTTTATATAGTATGGAAAAAGTAAGTAGTAAAATCTGTGATTACATACTCAAGAAAATAAAAAGCAAATGAAATGATCACTGGCAACTTTAGATGGTTTCTTCTATTTATTACTCTGAAAGTATCACTGCTAATAAAATCACATAATGTAAAGATAGCAATGCCTCTATTAGAGGTCAAAATGTGCTTTTGCTCCCTGGTAACATCTATGAGGGGAAAAAACTCTAAGCCCTATGAGATTTTACTGTGTATTACAGTAATCTCTGAGAGGAAGGGTAATTTCCAAACATTCTCGACTTCTTGTTCATTAACACAACACACACAACAAATCTGTTACCAAGCCCCACTGCCTCTACTCCTAAATCCTTACTTGAATCAATCCCTCCACTCCCTAGGCCTTCAGAATTTCTTGCCTTAAATGGTATCTCTACCTCCCATTTCTCTCCATTCTGTACATGCAAATTTGATTATGTCACAACTATACTTAAAGCATGTCAATGGCTTCCCACTATCTATAATTTAAAGTACAAAGTCCTTGGCATGTCATTTAAGGTGTTTAATGATATTGTTCCAGCCCGATCTCTTTGGCTTCATATTTTCACACATCCTCATATACACCCTACAACTCTCTCCACACCAAAACTCTCCGCAATATTTCCGAAGAGTCATTCATCCTTAGCCCCCACGTATTTATTTAGCACTTTGCTCTTCTTCCTAGAAATCCCCTTATTCTATTCTTCAGCTGGCATACCCTTATTTCAAAGATACAACAAAGAAATTGCATCCTTCCAAAACTCTGCTTGTGTGTCATCTCTTGCCTACCAGACCAGGCTAAGGTTCCCTTCCTCTAAGTTCTTCACAGCATCCTGTTTATCCCTCTATTATGTTTCCTTTCACTTATATTACTATTTTCTGATTACCTGATTATCTTCTCCACTGACATATTATTTCTTAAGATTAGGATCTGTGACTCTTCTCTTTGAGTCAGGCAATTTTACAAAGGCAATATTCAAAATGACAATTTCTTAACTATTAAGCCCATGATATATACAAAAGTTGATATCTATAGTAGGAAACATAACCACAAAGGTATCTTCCCCACACAAAAAGGAACAAGAGAGAGTTCTATCTCTCATATGGCTGCGTAAGCATCTACCAGATCAAACCTTCCACAGATAACTATAAATTATAAAACAAATAAATAAATATTCAATTACCTAAAGGCACTACAAGTGACTGAAATTAGGCGACTAATATCCCTGATTGGTGTGGCTCAGTGGGTTGGGCGTTCTTCCACAAACTGAAAGGTCGCTGGTTCAATTCCTGCTCAGGACACATATCTGGGTTGCAGACCAGGTTCCCAGTAGGGAGCGTGCAAGAGGCAACCAAGTGATGTTTCTCTCACACGTTGATGTTTCTCTCCCTCTCTTCCTCCCTCTCTAAAAATAAATAAAATCCTTTTCTAAAATATAAGACAGACATGAAAAGGGAGTCAATGCTTGGAAAAGAGAAGTGTTAGATTAATTTCTCACAACTTTTGCCTGAGGGCAGGTCCAGTAAGCACCATCAGGGGCACCTGAAACTCCAATATAAACCTCACGACTTCACTACCTTGAAGAGCCAGAGGACAGAGTCCAGTAAACTATAGATGCTGAAAAGTAAGAGGAATCTCAGAAAGAAGAGCCTCTCGTAGAATTTAAGAGTAACTATTGCGTAAGATATTACTATAGTGAATTATAGTAGAATTTAGTTTGTCAATAGTTTAAGATAACTCATAGGTTCAGAGTCTCCAACAAAAAAAAGGCAGTTGGTATTTTGCCCCCTTATCAGGTTGAATCTGGATGAAAAACCTAGGAAAGCACTGACTGACTGAAAAACAAATGTACCTGTTTGTCAAATTCTTTAAAGGAAATGGTTATAAATATTTGAAATATAAATAAAAGAGAAAAAACAGAAACACATGGTAGCAAAAGTAGATAAGTTAGTGTCACATCTGTAAAGATATATTATCCCCCAGACATTCCTTTTTTTAAAACAAAAACAAAATGCTGAATACTGTTAGACTTTCCTAGTTAAGCTGCATCAATATTTTAATGTTTACTTAGAGTGACCACATTATTTCCTCTCATTTTTCAGATTTATTGCCTTCTTTAACCATTTCTAAATGCTATGAACAATGAACAATTTTGCTAAAAGCCTCTTTTCTGGGCCAAAAAAGAGAAGTTTGACTAATTCAAATTACAGAAGGGAAACTCTGGCCCACTAAATGAAGAGAGCTATCTAAGATCATACAGAGCTAATGGGTGGCAGAGCCATAAAACCAGGTCTCTTCACCCCAATACTGAGGCAACTGGGTAAAAAAAGGAAAGAAACACAACTTCTATTACATCACCAGATCAGTAATGCCACAGCCAAGTCCCTGTTCCTACCACCCTGCTAATCTGTCCCATTTACACCAACTAAGGTAATTACTGTACTTTCCTTAAATAATGTGGATGATAGTATTAAGCAAGACAGCTCTTTACGACTGCCGGAACTATAAGCAGATTCATTTAAGTTACTTCATAATGACAGTTTATGGGTAATGTGGAGCACAAGAGAAGTCTCCACAATCAGGCCTCAGGGAAAAGTGAACACTGGTCAGAATAGGAACTTTGACTGATCATCGTCGTAATTCAGTTTCCTGACTCTGCCTCTTCAGTGACTGTGGTTACATTTTATTCTCCACCACGGCTGCTCTCTCTACATGGTTCCTACTGTCCTGCAGCTTCTGCTTACTGCCTCCTTTGCCATTTCATATTCAAATTCCCTAAGAAAGAGGATCAGACAGAGTTAATCCGTCATTTTGTAAGATAAAACTACTGGACCATTCTTGGGCCAGGCTGATTTATAAGCCCTGGCCACATGTACAAAACTGATGCCAATCCCTGGTCCAATTAATTGTAGCAAAGTGGAAGGGACTGATAATACAAAGCCTAACAACTGATGCAAACCCGGGCAGCTGCTTTTTTCAGAAATGGTCTGTGGCTGTCGCTCACACTCGAGGCATTATGTTTGTCCATACACATTTAGTTTATAAATCAAAACGTCATTAGGAAAATTCAGACTTCAAAGTCTGGCCCCCGCTCCCCAGAGCACATCCAGCATATTGCACCCCTTACACACACACTCCTACACCGCAGTCCTCAAACAGCAACCTCGCCTCACACCATCCCCCCGCATTTCTACTCCTGGGTGTAGAAAATTTAATCGCCTCTCTCCCACTGATATCTTCTCTCTTAATTGAGATTCTCCTTTGAACCTACATCTATTCCACATTTATCCTAAAGTGGAGCCTGACACATGAATTATACTAGATAAAACTATTCAGATAAAAGATACTTTCCTATTACAGAAGAATGATTGCCCTAACTGGTTCATCCAAACATTTTCTAGCAAAAGCACAGGTAATTTTATAGATCACCATTTATTAACTATTAACTATGGCAGGCATTGAGGTAAACACCTGACAGGAAATACCACAGATTAGCAAACTGAGGCCCAGAAAGATTAAGTTATTTATCTAAAATCACATCTAACAAACAGCAGAGTTGAAATTAAAACCCTATCTGTGTAATGCCAAACCCTGTGTTTTCAGCAGCTCTCCTCTACTGTCCATGACTGCCAAACAGAATTACCAACAGTTTTTATAACACTAATCCTACCCTTCCTCCCCAAAAGAAAACCCCTACCATCCTCTAATGCAACGCTTCCCAAAACACTACCCAGTGAGATATCTATCATACAGCAGGAGTTCTGTGACCCAGTAAGTGTGGGAAATATTATAAGTTTTCAGATTTTGAATATGCCACCACACTGTGAATCTCCATCCAGTAAATGCATTATGCAGAATTTCCCATATATATACTTAGCTAAAGTTACCACTCTTCCCAGGCTACTGCCTGGAACTAATGTTTCATGGATTGTATCGTAGAAAATATTTATCTAGTAACAAATTTCACATGACCATCTTTTTCTTTAACAATTTCACCTAAACTAACTCAGTTATCAGTAAATCTTATGATATCTGCTGGCCCACGCCCACTCCTAAGTGAAAATGTCCTGGCCATGTGGAGGCCAGTGGCAATGTTTTAGATCATGTGACTCTACCTCTGTTCAGAAAGGATAACAAGATAGAATAGGTACCAACAACACATTCACTTATGTGGTCTGCTTCAAAGAGGTGAGATGGGCCAATGTAATTTATGCCAAGAAATGGGAAACAAACAAAAAAGCAGATGGCTGGATGAGGCACACAGTGGCAGCAGACAGCTAGTACAAATCACAAAGGAGTAGGAAACTATTAGGAACAAGGAACTAGCCAAAGGAAAAAAAGGGAAGAACAACAAAGACAACGCAGTGAGATACGCAACAGACACCCTATGTGCCTGTATTTGGGGGCTAGTTCTAGCTCCTGTGAACTGAGCCGGTAGAGTGCTATGAGATCTTCATTGTACCCCCTTTTGATTGGACTAATTTGAGTTGCTCTATTTGTTTTGCACCCAATCTTATTTAAATTCAAACAAGGAAAGTTTAATTTATTTCACAGAGATAAAGCAGCACAGTTCAGCTGTTAAAAGAGTATAGATTATAGCGCTGGATAAGTGCTTGGAATCAAACCTCAGGTCTTTACTATAAGAACTGTAACTTTGGACAAGTTATCTAAAGCCTCTATTCCCATCTCACAGGATTTTACAAATGGAAATAATGACAGTATCTCCACCTGAGTTAGGCTGTAAAGATTAAAAGAGAGGTTTGTAAAGTGCTTTGTATATATAGAAAGCAACGAATAAATGTTAGCTACTACTACTGTTAATTTGCATGTACTTCTTTTCTCTCATTCTACATAAAAATCTTGTCCTTAGACCATAACTAAGAAAGAAGAAAAAAATCTTATTTCTGGATGTAAAAATCTGGTAAGTACTATTTTTTAAATTTTACTACTACAATACGACAACAATGCCTTAACTCTAGGGACTCCCTCACCCTTTGTACATTTTGCAGAACTAATAATATCAAATACTCTGAAAATATCTTTCATCTAAATGAAATCACTTTTCCACAACAGGATAAAAATGTTACATTGATACCAGCTACACCTTATCTAAAGCATCAACATTTTTAAAGATTCCAAAACATAACTTTTAAAGAACAAAATAAACCTGTTTTATAAAATAATAATTTCTTTTATTCTAGGATTATTATATCTGGAATCAATGTGCAGACCTATTATAATAAAAGAAACACAAAGGAAACAACTACATAATGGCTTCTATTACGGCCTTCTAATAACAAACAACTTCAAATCCAAAAACAACTGATATAACCATTTACAGTGTTTTTAACTCTACTAATGCCTGGATCATATTCAATTCATTTAATACACTCCAATAGTTATTTATTTCCTATGAAGAATTCATAGTTGTTTTGATTAATTATTTATCTATATCATTCTCTCCTGATTCAGATAGCTTGGGTTCTCCTGTTTGATAGCAAAGAAATTAGTTAGATCAACTTCAGAAATTATACCAAAAAAAATTTTTTTCCCTTTTATTGATTCTAAACAGAGGGGAAGGGAAGGAGGGAGAGAAACACTGATGTGAGAGAGACACATCCATCAGTTGCCTCCTGCACAACTAGTGACTGGGGACCAAACCCGCAAATCAGGCATGCGCCCTGACTGAGAAAGGAACTGGCAACCTTTCAGTTTGTAGATTGATGCGCAACTGAGACACACTGGCCAGGTATATGCCAAAATTTTGAAATCCCGCAATTTATTTTATTAATTTGTTCCCACCCATCACCACAATCTGTTAATAAAGTTTTAAATCTATAATATTATTTTTGGTTCTTTATAAATTTTAATTTATTGATTATGCTATTACAGTTGGCCCAATTTTTCCCCCTTTGACTCCCCCACCCAGTTCCCCCATACTCCCTCAGGCAGTCCCCACACCATTATTCATATCCATGCATATAGGTTCTTTGGCTACTCCATTTCCTATACTGTACCATACATCCCCATGGCTGTTCTGTGATTACCTATTTACACTTCTTACTCCCTTTACCTCTTTACCCATTCCCCTACACCCTCCTCCCATCTGACAACCATCAAAACACTCTCCATATCTGGGATTCTGTCTCTGTTCTTCTTTGCTTAAGTTTGTTTTTTAGATTCAATTGTTGATAGATATGTATTTATTGCCTTTTCAATGTTCATAGTTTTGATCTCCTTTTTCTTCTTAAATAAATCCCTTTAACATTTCATATAACAATGCTTTGGTGTTGACAAACCCCTTTAATTTTTTTCTTGTCTGACAAGCTCTTTATCTACCCTTTCATTCTAAATGATAGATTATGGATTAGAGTATTCTAGGTTGTAGGTCCTTGCTTTTTTTTTTATTACTTTGAATACTTCTTGCCAATCCCTTTTAATGTGCAAAGTTTCTTTTGAGAAACCAGCTGACACTCTTACGGGAACTCCCCTGTAGGTAACTAACTGCTTTCCTCTGGCTGTTTTTAAGATTTTCTCTTTATCTTTAACCTCTGGCATTTTAATTATAATGTGTCTTCGAGTGGGCCTCTTTGCATCCATCATAATTGGGACTCTTGGTGCTTCCTGGACTTACATGTCTATTTCCTTCACCAAGTTAGGGAAATTTTCTTTCATTATTTTTCAAAAAGATTTCCAGTTTCTTCCATTTTTCCTTCTCCTCTGGCATCCCTATGAAGTGAAGGTTGGAATGCTTAAAGTTGCCCCAGAGGGTGCTTACACTATCCTTGTTTTTCAGATTTTTTTTTCTCTTGTTGTTCTTCATACTTGTATCGCTGGTATTTTGCTTTCTCATGTACCAAATCATTGATTTGATTCTTGGCTTCATCCACTCTGCTGTTGTTTCCCTGTAAATTGTTCTTTATTCTAATTAGTGCATCCTTCATTTCTGACTAGATCTTTTTTATTCTGCTGAGGTCCTCACTAAGTTCCATGAGCCTCTTCATACACACAGTCTTGAACTCTGCATCTGATAGATTGCTTATTTCCCATTTGTTTAGTTCTTTATCTAGAGTTCTGATCTGTTCTTTCATTTGGGCCATGTTTCTTTGTCTCGTCATTTTTGCAGCCTCCCTGTGTTTGTTTCTATGTATTAGGTAGAGCTGCTATGTCTTGGTATCATGGCCTAATGCAGTAGGTGTCCTGTAGGGCCCAGGGCACAGCCTCCCCTTTCACCCAAGCTGGGTACCCAAGGTGCACCCTTTGTATGGGCTGTGTATACTCTCCTCTTGTAGTTGAGTCTTGATGGCTGTTGGAAGGTCAATGGGAGCAATTTGCCCAGGCCAGTCAGCTGCAAGGACTGGCTGTGACCACTGGCCACCTTACCTCCACCCTCTGTGAAGGATCAGCTGTGCAGGGGCAGAGTAGTGGCGCTCTGACATGGTGTGTATCTGGGTGCACACGCTCTGGGGTTTCCTGGGTGGTGCAGGCCAAGGCCAGCCCCCACCTGTGTTCTACATGGGGCCATCCTACATGAGCTATAAAGCAATCTGAGATGGCTGCTACTTGTGCTGGCCTTGGAAATTCCCAAATGACTCTAAGCTGTGAAGCTAGACTGGCTACAGCTATCGCTGGTTTGAGAAGATTTAGTAAGTTGTGAAGCATGAGCCAACACAACCATTCACACGAAAAAGTCACTGTTAACAGTTTGGGTGTGCCAGTAAGCAGGGTGGGACAAAGTCTAAGGGGATCTCCAGGGCAGGCAAACAGTGTTAGCCAGGTTGATGGAGTCTCAGATATGGCACCTGCTCTGTGGCTCTGTGGTGGAAAGTTCAGAAGGAACTCAAAATACTAATTAGAAAGTACATAAGCACCCCTATGTTCATTGCAGTGTTATTTACAATCGCCAAAATATGGATAATGTCCATCGATAAATGAGTGTATAAAACCGCTATGGGACATTTCCACGATGGAATACTACTTGGCCATAAAAAAGGAAAATTTTACCTTTTGCAACAGTATGGATGGACCTGGAGAACATTATACTAGGTGAAATAAGCCAGTCAGAGAAAGACAAATACTATATGATTTCACTCATATGGGGAATCTAATGAACAAACTGAACTAACAAGCAAAACAGAGACAGACTCATAGATGGAGAGCAGATAACAGCTAGTGGGGGAGGAGTTAAGGGTGGAAGGATTGAGCAGAAAGAAAAAAAAGACTCATGAACACAGTGTGGTGACTGCTGGGGGAAGGGGGAGGTGAGGAGAGTATAAGCGGACTAAATGGTGATGGGAAAAAACACAGTAAGGATTAAATTTTTTTTAGAAATGTAATCAAATATGGAAACAAAAAAAATTACCCAATTTTTCAAGGTTCAACTCAAAATCAATTATTTCTATGAGCCCTTTCCTATAATCTTCAGCATTCTAAACACTAATCTTACTCATGTAGCACTCCTCTAGTAATTTTATGTCTTATTACTGATTGTCTTGCAGTTATAAGTTAGTGTGTAAGCACCTTAGGGCCTGTTTCTTGATAGTGGGGACAGATAAGACTGTATTAATCTATTGATTATGCTTTGTATGTAAGTATAAATTCTTTTATAAGCCATAATTTCGAAAAGACAGCTAACCTGTCAGTCAAGTAAAATATAAATACATACATGTACATGCATATAGAAAACACACACACACATACCTACATAAACTAAAATAAAAACCGTGATTGTTTTTAAGTCCTTGATTATTAACAAAATATCCTATGCCTACTGAATTGAACTAATTCACTTGTATAAACAGAATTGGTTGATGCGCTCTCAAAATATTCTCTGAAGAGCTATGGCACCAGAGGTCTCAGATCTTTAAGACAAAGGTATGTATCCTCAGAGAAATATGGACTCTATAACTTTATGACCATATAAGATGAGAAAACATTTATATAAAAAGTGATGACATTCTTCGAAACTGATCAACATGTTCTGACTGTTAAAGAAAACATTTAATTAACCCTAAAGTTTTCAAAAGTTATGCACAATAATTTCTGTAGGACCTTGTAATCCATCATTTTATAGACATATTCTTATTATACCTGTTAAAGGAAAATAATAAAGCAATCAAGAATCTTCTGTCATCTTCATTTCCTTAAGTATATTTTATTATGTTATTACAGTTGTCCCAATTTTCCCCCTTTGCCTCCTCCACCAGGTATCCCCCTTCCCTTCAGTAATTCTCCACTTAGTTCATGTCTATGGGTCATGCATATAAGTTCTTTGGCTTCTACATTTCCTATACTGCTCTTAACATCCCCCTTGTCTATATTGTGCCTACCAATTATGCTTTATAATCTCTGCACCTTTTCCCCCATTCTCCCCTGCCCCCTCCCAGTTGATAACCGTCCATGTGATATCTATACCAATAATTCTGCTACTGTTCTGGCTGTTTGCTTAGTTTCTTTGTTGCTGATGATGTTTTTGATTCAATTGCTGATAGTTGTGAATTTATTGCCATTTTAATGTTCATAGTTTTTATCTTCTTTTTCTTACATAAGTCCCTTTAACATTTCATGTAACAATGGCTTGGTAAAGATGAACTCCTTTAGCTTTACCTTGTCTGGAAAGCATTTATCTGCCCTTCCATTCGTAATGACAGCTTTACTGGATAGAGTATTCTAGGTTGTAGGTCCTTGTTTTTTATCACTTTGAATACTTCTTTCCAGTCCTTTCTTTCTTGCAAAGTTTCTTTTGAGTAATCTGCTGACAGTCTTATGCAAACTCCTTTGTAGGTAAGTCTCTGCTTTTCTCTTGCTGCTTTTAAGATTCTCTCTTCATCTTTAACTTTGACTTTTTAATTATGATGTGTCTTAGTGTGGTCCTCCTTGGGTCCAACTTATTTAGGACTCTCTTTGCTTCCTGGACTTATATGTCTATTTCTTATATGTCTATTTCCTTTGCCAAATTAGGGAAGTATTCTTACATTATTTGTTCAAATAAGTTTTCAATTTCTTGCTCTTCCTCTTCTTCTTCTAGCATCCCTATGATTTGGATGTTGGCACATTTGGAGATGTCCCAGAGTCTTCTTATACTGTCCTCGCTTTTTTTGAATTCTTGTTTCTTCTTTCTGTTCTGGTTGAATGTTCATTTCTTCCTTGTGTTCTAAATCATATATTTGAATCCCAGCTTCCTTCCTGTTGGTTCCCTGTAGATTTTCTTTATTTCACTCAGTGTAACCTTCATGTCTTCCTTTATGATACTGCTGCACTCAATGAGTTCCTTGAACATCCTGATAACCAGTGTTTTGAACTCTGCACCTGATAGGCTGGCTATCTCTGTTTCATTTAGTTGTTTTGACGGGATCTTGTTCTGTTCTTTCATTTGCCCATGTTTCTTTCTCCCTTCAATTTGGCGGCATCCCTGTGTTTGCTTCTGTGTATCAGGTAGAGCTGCTTTAACTCCCCGTCTTAGTAGTGAGGCCTACTATAGAAAAGGCACCTATAAATTGTGTGAGGTGGAGCCTTAGGTAATCGCCAAGGTGGGGCAACCCACTTTACCGTTTTGTGACTCAGTGTTGGGGGAGAGCTTAGAGAGGGGACTGCGCTGCGACCTGGCTGCTGGAGGTTTGCCCAGCCCTTGCCATATGTCCAGTCACTTCGCCCACTCCCCATATGCTACTAGCTCCCTTCAGCTGTTAACCTGGTGTTGTATCCTGAAGGGGGTGATTTTACATACATTTTAAGACTTTGCAAGCCCTTTTAAGCTGAGTTTCCTGAAAATCCAGCAGTTTCTTCAGCCACCCCAACCCCACTGGTTTTTACAACCAAAAGTTATGGGGATTTATCTTCCCAGCACTGGAATCCTGGGCTGTGCAGTCTATCCTGGGGCAGGGATTGCTTGCTCCCAAGGTAACCCTCTCAGTTTTTATCTACCACACGTGAACATGGGGCCACCCATGCCTATTCTGCCGCTGCCTGTGTCTCTCAGCACCACATGGTGTCTCCTTGCCTCTCCACCAGATCTCCATTTCTATGTCCCTCCTACTCATCTGGGTGAATTGGCTTCTTTAATCCTTGGTAGTCGGACTGCAATACAGTTCTTTTTCTGACAGTTCTGGGTATTATTTGTTTTAAGATCTAGCTGAAATTCTTTTTGTGGTTGTGCAAGGATGCCAAGCATGTCAATCTATGACTCCATATTGACCCTGCACAGGATCTGATTTTAAGATTTCAATTAAAGTTAAAGAATCGGGGATGTTTTGCTGGGCTTTGCTGAGAGAAAAAAAATATCTCAGGAAATGGCGGTAAACAAGTTTTCACTTTCCTGGGCAATACAGCTGCTCCCAGTGGTGCCCAGCGGGGCAAAATATCCACTGTTATCCTCATTTAAATAAAAAATGTCAGCATAAGAAATTAATATTTATGTAAAGACAAAAGTAAAAATAAGCATATATATCATTTATATATTATAGTACTTTTAATAATTCTGTATTTTATCCCCAAAAGGAAAACTATGAAGCTAGAGATATCAGACGTAGCAAATACTCAAACAAACTGTTTTTGCTTATTCTTTTTTAATTTATCTGGATTGTCAAAACATACTCTGGAAACTACAACTTACTTTCTTTTTAGAAGGGTTGCTCTAAGACCACATATGACTGACCAACAGAATTATTGTATTCTTAAAATATTAATAAGTATGGTTAATTCAAACTATACGAATGTTAATTACTAATATCAAGAGAAATGAAATAACTACTACTGGACTAAACTACATACTTTAAATAAGCAGAAGACCTTGCTCTGGCCAGTATGACTTGGTTGGTGGAGGAGCATCATGGGTTCAGCTCCCAGTCAGGGCACACATCTAGGTTGTGGGTTCAATCCCCAGTCAGGGTGCCTATGTGAGACAACTGATCAATGTTAGTAACATTGATATTTTTCTCCCTTCCTCTCTCTCTATAAAATCAATAAGTGTAACCTCAGGCAAAACTTATTTTAATTTTTTTAAAAAAGCAGGAGATCTTTACAACTAATCTGATGTGTAAACTAGAATTAAGTACCTAAATATACAGGCTTTCAATTCCTCATTTAAAGTAAAGAATTTGTACAAAGCCTCTAAATTGTGCTTAAGAACATACACTCTAGACCACACTAGAGAATATGTTAACTACATTTACTGCATACAAAGAATAATATGCCATATTGAATGGAGAGTTTATGCTGGCTGAAATGAAAATCTCTGGAACACATTCAACATATTTAAAAGTCCTTATGGGTAAAGTGAGGGAATAAACAGTTATTCATCTAAAAAACAAAAAAGAAAAAAAAATTTAAATGAGACTAGTTTAAGGGGCCTCTGGGACAACATCAAGCATAAAAACATTTGCATCATAAGATTACAAGAAGGAGAAGAGAGAAAAGCAAGGGATTGAAAACTGTCTGAAGAAACAATGACTGAAAACTTCCCTAACCTGACAAAGGAAATAGACATACAAGTGCAGGAAGCCCATGGTTTCAAACAGATGTATCCAAAAAGACCCACACTAAGACATATAATTAAAATTCCAAAGGTTAAAGACAAAGAGAGAATCTTAAAAGCAGCAAGAAAAAAGCAGTTAGTGATGTATAAGGAGGCTCCCGTAAGACTGTCATGTCATTTCTTAACAAAAACTTTGCAGGCCAGAACGAATCACCATGAAATAATTCAGAATGATGAAAAGCAAAGACCTACAACCAAAATTACTCTACCCAGAAAGACTATATAATTCATGATGGAAAGAGCTAAAGAACTTCCCAAACTAGAAAAAATCAAAGGAGTTCGTCAACATCACAGCAGTATTAAAAAAAAAAGTTACAGGGAAAGAAGAAGAAAAAGAGAAGGAAAAGGTAGATCAATAGTTTTGATCTATCTATATTTTGATAGATCAAAAATAGGAATACAAAAATGGCAATAACTATGCACCTATTGGTGATTACTTAATAATAAGTGAATCAAATCCTCTGATCAAAAGACAGAAGGTGGTAGAATGAATACGAAAATAAGACCCATACATATGCTGTCTACGAGATACCCCTATTATATCAAAAGACACGCACAGACTGAAAATGAACAGATGGAACAAATATATCATGCAAATAAAAATGACAAAAAAGCTGGGGTATCAATACTTACATCAGACAAAATAAACTTTAAAACAAAGGCTATAACAAAAGAAGAAGGATACTATGTAATGACAAAGGGATCAATCCTGTAAGAGAATATAATAACACTTGTTATCTTCAGACTAGAAGAAGAAATAAAAGGCATTCAAATTGGAAAGAAAGAAGTAAAAACAGTCATTTGCAGATGACACAATGCTGCATATAGAGAGAGTCTTTAGAGAAAGACTTCACTAAAAAACTATTAAAACTGGTAAGTGAATTCAGTAAAGTAGCAGGATACAAAAGTAATATTCAGAAATTGGCTGCATTATACATCATTATACATCAGTAACAAACAATCAGAAAGAAAAATTAAGAAAGCAGTTGCATTTACAAGTGCATCAAAAAATACCTAGGAATAAATTTAAGGAGGTAAAAGACATATACTCAGAAAATTATAAGACATTGAAGAAAGAAATTAAAGATGATACAAATAAATAGAAGCATATAATGTTTTCTTGGATAGGCAAAATTAACATAGTTAAAATGTACATACTACCCAAAGAAATCCCTGGATTCAATGAAATCCCTATCAAAATACCAATGATTGTTTTCATGGAACTAGAACAAATAATCCAAAAATTTATATGGAATCACAAAAGACCTTGAATAGCCAGAGCAATTTTGAGAAAAAAGAAATTGGAGGTATCATGCTACCTGATATCAAACTATACTACAAATCTATAAGTAATCAAAACAGCATGGTACTGGCATAAAAATAAACATAAAGATAAATGAAAAAGAACAGACAGCCCGGACATAAACCCACACCAATATGGTCAATTAAATCTATGATAAAGGAAGCAAGAATATACGATGGGATAAAGACAGTCACTTCAATAAGTGATATTAGGAAAACTGGACAGATATATGCAATAAATGAAACCAGACCACTTTCTTACACCACATACAAGAATAAACTTGAAACTGATTAATGACTTAAATGTAAGACCCCAAACCATAAAACTCTCAGAAGAAAACATAGGAAGTAACCTCTCTGGTATTGCTCTTAGTAATATATTTTTGGATACGTCTCCTTGTGCAAGAGAAACAAAAGAAAAAAATTTAAATGGAAGTACATCGAACTGAAAAGTTTTTGCACAGCAAATGGTTATCAACAAAACAAAAACACAACCTAATGAATGAGAGAAGGTATTTGTTAATGATACATCCTATAAGGGATTAATGCCCAAAATGTGTAAGGAACTCGAACAAACTTAACACCAAAAAGACAAACAATCCAATTTAAAAATGGACAGAGGACCTGAATAGACATTTCTCCACAGAGGATACATATAGGTGGCCAATAAGCATATGAAAGATACTGAACATAAATAATCATCCAAGAAATACAAATTAAAACCACAATGAGTCCTGGCTGGTGTAGCTCAGTGGATTGAGCACCAGCTGTGAAGCAAAGGGTCACCAGTTCGATTCCCAGTCAGGGCACATGCCTGGGTTGTGGGCCAGATCCCCAGGGGATTCTTTGTATGCAGTAAATGTAGTTAACATATTCTCTAGTGTGGTCTAGAGTGTATGTTCTTAAGCACAATTTAGAGGCTTTGTACAAATTCTTTCCTTTAAATGAGGAATTGAAAGCCTGTATATTCAGGTACTTAATTCTAGTTTACACATCAGATTAGTAGTAAAGATCTCCTGATTTTTTTTAATTAAAATAAGTTTTGCCTGAGGTTACATTTATTGAGAGGACTTCATTTATATATGTATGAAGTACATATATACACATAAGTAAAAACAAGAACTGCCATTTTTTGAGGTTTTTTCTACTCTATGCAAAAGACCCTGCCTATGAGCTCATGTAATCTTCCCAACAATCTTATGAAGCAACGTGAGAAAGAACCACATATTGATGTTTCTCTCTCTCTTTCTCCCTCCCTTCCACTCTCTCTTAAAAAAAAAGAAAAAAAACATCACAATGAGATATCATCTCACACCTGTCAGAATGGCTATCATCGATAAATCAACAAACAAGTGTTGGCAAGGATGTGGAGAAAGGAAACCCTTATACATTGAGGGTGGAATTGCAAATTGGTACAGCCACTATGGAAAACAGTATGGAGGTTCCTCAAAAAATTAAAAATAGAATTACCATATGACCCAGCAATCCCACTTCTTGGTATTTATATCAAGAAATCTAAAAAACAAGTTCAAAAAGATATAAGCACCCCTATGTTCACTGCAGCATTATTTACAATAGCCAAAATATGGGAGCAACCAATGTGTCCATCAATGGATGAATGGATAAAGAACAGGTGGTACAAATATACAACAGAATATTACTTGGCCATAAAAAGAATGAAATCTTACCATTTGCAAAACATATATGGACCTATAGGGTATTATGCTATGTGAAATAAGTCAAAGAAAGTCAAATACCATATGATTTCACTTATATACGGACTCTAAAAAACAAAATAAACAAAACAGAAACAAACTCTTTGATAGAGAGAACAAACTGATG
The DNA here is from genome assembly GCA_004027735.1 of Carollia perspicillata. Lineage (NCBI taxonomy): Eukaryota > Metazoa > Chordata > Mammalia > Chiroptera > Phyllostomidae > Carollia > Carollia perspicillata. Next base: position 60,098 of record PVKM010000231.1, read on the forward strand.
GTTCCCAGATTGGAGGGGACTGGAGCTGGGTGGAAAAGGTAAAGGGATTAAGAAGCACAAATTGGCTGTTACAAAGTAGTCATGGGGACACAAAGTACAGCACAGGAAATACAGTCAGTAACATTGTAGTAACTATATATGGTTTTAGGTCAGAATTAGACTTATCAAGAGGATCACTTCATAAATTATATAAATGTCTAACCACTATGCTGTACACCTGAAACTAATATGATATTGAATGTCAACTGTAATTGAAATGTTTTTATTTAAAAAATAACATAAAAACCAAAAAAAGTATTCTATATTCAAAAATTACATAATGCCAGCACTACTTGAGAAAAGTTATCCAAACAGGTCTTAAAACAATAATGATCTGACAACTAAAAAAAAATCCATGATTTATGAAGCTTATATAAAAAAATAAGAATTACAAGGTAGTTCCCGGCTTATATGAACATACTCCCATCTTAGGTAAAGCCTATAAAGAGACATTTGGTGATAGCAGGCAACCTGGAGCTCTTAGAGCTTAACACAGTCAAATTGCATAATGGCTCTACTGCCATAGTCTTCTCATCACGCCTCCCGAGTATTCCTTATACGGGAGAAGAATGGCCAGCAACCATAATCTTCCCCACTACTCCCATCGGTAATTTCTACAGTGACTCAGTCTCCTTGTCTCTACCCCAATAATGAAAATACATGAGAGAAATTAAACTTAGTTTCTCATCAGAAAAACGCTAAAAGTGATTTAGTGATAATAATAATAAAGGCTGTATCTATGTATACTAAAAATTCTATTTTTAAGGAAGGTGATATTGGAAGGGGCCTGTTTAAAAAGAGAATGGGAACAGGAGATGGCATGTGGTTGGCATCTCACCTAATACAAAAATATTCACCTAAGTAAACTAAAAATTCAGTATAAATTTCACATATTTATAAGGGTCTTTTACGTGCCAGGTATTTTACTAGGCACCAGGAATATAAAAAAGAGTAAGGATGTAGTCCCTGTCTTAAAAGAACAGCTCACAGTGAAGTATCAAAGTCATCAAAATAATTGACACAAGGTATCTATCCCTCTATTTTTTTAAATATGTTAAAACAACTGTAACTTCAGTCAATTAATATGAAAACATCCAGGGAACTCCATAAAAACTATATCCAGCTGAAATTTTGTAAAACATGCCTAAATATTTAATATTTTATATATGTATGAAGTACATTTATACACATAAGTAAAAACAAGAACTGCCACTTTTTGAGGTTTTTTCTACTCTATGCAAAAGACCCTGCCTATGAGCTCATGTAATCTTTCCAACAATCTTATGAAGCAAGGACTATTACTATTATCCCAGGTTTACAAAGGATAAACTAGGCTCAATAGTTAAATGATTTGTCCAAAGTCGCACTCCAGTAAGTGGTTATGCAGAAATTCAAAATCAGGTTGTCTGACTCAGGAATTTATGCTCATTTTTGACCAACCAATTATACTACCCCATGCAGATACCCACTACAAAGGTACAAAGCAGGGGAGGACACTACTTGGACACTTAAGAGACCTCTCATCCAAGGATGGAGCACTGTAGCTGTAAAGGATGAGGAGACCTCACTCACTACGCAAGCGGGAGCGAAGAACAGTACCCCTGCCTTGCAGGACACCATGACTGCATGACAAAAGTAATGCACATTTCCTCTGCCACTGCCACGGAGTAGGCATTGGAAGCCAGTATGAATCTTTCAGTTTAATACTGAAAAATTAAACACAAAGTGATATAATCATTTTATTGAAAAAAATTACCCTGGTAACAGTGCAGAACCACATGGAGAAGAATTCGACTGAAAGGAAGGAAATAAGGTCCCTACGGCAGACTGCAGGTTGTCTCCTAATACCTGCAATGATGATGGTAGTGGTGGTGATGATAATAAGACACCTACTTTCTAGGGAGATGGCCCACATTTCCACTACTCTTTAGCTAGCTCTCAGCCAAAGAAAATGTGCGCTTTCAAAGAAAAGAACTATCCCTACTTCTCTACTTCCTCCATCTTCCTAGATAGAAGACAGATGTGATAGAGCTAAGAAGTCACCGCACACAGTTTGAAAATCACTTGTCTAACCTGTAAAAGAGCATTTGGTATCTGGCTTGTTTTTAGTTGTAGCTTCATGCCTAGCATATAATAGTCAATAAACATTTCTCGAATAAACAAAAAAATAATATACTTATCTGGGGATCACCCAGTTTCAACAGAGGATTTGTGCAACATATAAAAACATGAGCCTTCAACTAAAAAAGCCCAGGATTCAGATACTGATGCCACCAGTTCCAGCTATATAGCCTTGAACAAATCACCTTATGTCTCCATCTCCAAGTCTCAGTAACTTAACCTATCTTCTATATTTGTTATGAGACGTTAATGAAATAAATAAAGCCTGGCACATAGGATTTGATAAATGGCAGCCATTAATAGAAATTATGTATCCCATCTTTTACACAATTAAAATACCAGGGACTATTACCATAAAATCTCCTGAAACATATTATGATAACTTAGGAAATGCTATAGTGTCTTCAAGCAGTATACTAAGCAAAATAAGCCAGGTGGTGAAAGACAAATACCCTATGATCTCACCTTTAATAGGAAACTAATCAACAAAACAAACAAACAAGCAAAATATAACCAAAGACACTGATTTTGAGAATAGGCTGACAGTGACCAGAGGAGAGCAGGGAGGGAATTTCAGGGGAAAAGGGTGAATGGTTTGCAGGAACAAGTATAAAGGACACATGGACAATAACAGGCGGGGGAGGGGAACGGGGAAGCAGAAAACTGTACTTAAACAATTAAAATAAAATAAAATAAATGTACATGTTAAAAAATGTTATAGTGTCTTCAAATATCGTTTGTTCTTCTACCACCACGTTCCTCAAATGCACGACCTGAACAATAAATAGCACAGAGGGGGGATTTGGGAGAGGGAAGGAGGGTAAAACAGTTACCTTGCATTTTAAAAAACCTTCAGTTTTTCACTACCCTCAGTGAATCATTACTGTTGTTCCCTCTCACTTATTTCCTCTAAAAAAAATGAGTTTTATTATTAATATAATCCTGTGCAGACTATGGTTCATTTAGGTTAAAATTATTTGGTAAAATATGCCTCAAAAGAAAAACAAGTAACATTCTTTTCAAATTCCATACACCCGCGTGGGACAATTATATAAAGCATTTGTAAAATTCACTCCAGTTCCAACTGCTATTTTCCATTGCAAATTAATTTTCATATTGTAATTTTCCAAGTTCTAACGCTTCATTTCTCTCTCTCAATGTAACTAGACTTAGTTTAAGTTGGAAGTAACAAAAGGCGTATTTTTACCTTTAAGCAGATGTCAGTAAATATAAACAGACTTTTTTCACTTAAAAACTTGACCAAAAACTAGTTATTTTCTTGAAATAAGAATCTTCCATTCCGAATTTTTAAATCTTACATTTTAAATAAAATACAACAATAGAATATTTGCTTGAAGGAGAAAATATCTTGAGATGTCAAATTCCCAAACAAATTAATTGTTTTCTTCAAACCATCATCTAACTGACCTTGTAAATTAATAAAGTAGACAGAGTTACACTGAAGAGCGGAAAAGGAAATCATGTACAGACTGGTCTCACTGGTAGGAAATGAGCCTTTTAAAGGAAGATACAAATCTTTTTCCTAACTCAGTCTATTAAGAAAATCACTAAAAAGCCTTACAAATCTGACTACTCAATAAATGTTCAGTAAATAATTATTCACCTCGTACTAGGTAAAATAGTCTACTAAAATAATAGAATTATCTCAGCTGAAAGAACTTTTTTCCAATTTCAAAGATTTCTCTACCCATAAAATACTGGGATTTACTTAGACCATGTCCTCAAGGGACTCTTTTGGCCTAGATAAATTAGACAGTTACAAAAGGGACAATCTCGGAATTTTCAGAACTCAGATTCCTGGTTATAAGTAGTCCTTGGATATAACAAAGGCCAAGACAAGCAGCAGTTTGCAATATTTCAGAGGCAGGACTAGAGTTCAGTATATGGTCTGTTCTTCCTGATCCAGTCCCTTAGCACTCTCACCTTTGCGCAGCTATGCAGTTTCCTGTATTGTGGCTTACGCAATCGCTTTTAAGTAATTTTTTCCCTAATTAAAGTCTCCCTGAAGGAAACGGGAGTAGAAGTTGACACAATCTTTCTAGAAGGCAGTTGAGCAATACACCTCAAAACTATTTTTAAATACGGTCTTTTGGCTCTTAGGAATGGCTGGAGTAAAAAGTTAAATGATGCCCTGGCTGGTGCAGCTCAATTGATTGGAGAGTCATCCGGTAGACCAAAAGGTCGCAGGCTCAATTCACAGTCAGGGCACATACAAGAAGGCAAATGGTCGATGTTTCTCCCTCACATTGATGTTTTTTCTCTCTATCTTTCCCCCTCCCTTCCTCTCTCTCTAAAAGCAATGAAAAAAAAAATGTCTTCAGGTGAGGATTTTTAAAAAAAGAAGTTAAATGATGTTTCCAAAGCTCTGTCTCTCTCCTCATTTTTTGGCTCTCTTAGCCTCTGTTCAATATTCAGACATACTCACAAAACACTGTAAGGAAAATACACATCAGAAGCCCCAACTTATAGTGTCCTACTTTAGACATCCCTGTAGAAAAAGAGAGACCTTATTGTTCCTTCCAAAAGAAAAGACCTAGAATGGCTCTAGCTAGCCCAGCTTAAGGTGGTGTAGGGATAACTAGAAGTGACACTTTCTCTGGGACCACAGAGAATAAAAAATAAAAGACTTGCTTTCCCTGTTACTCAGCCATTAAAGGAAGGAAGGAAGAAAGGAGGGAGGGAGGGAGGGAGGGAGGGAAGGAATCTTACCATTTGACACAAAATGGATAGACCTAGAGGGTATTATGCTGAATCAAATAAGTCAGGCAGAGAAAGACAAATACCACATTTGATTTCACTTACATTTGGAATCTAAAGAGTAAAATAAACAAACAAAATAGGAACAGACTCATATACAGAGAACAAACTCATGGCTGCCAAAGGGGAGGAGGGTTGGGGAGCTGGGTTAAAAAAAGGTGAAGGAATTAAGAACAACAAATTGGAAGTTACAAAATAGTCACAGGGATATAAAGTATGGCATAGGGAATATAGTCAATGATATTGTAATAACTATGTATGATACCAGGTGGGTGGGTACTTGCAATGTCAAAGGGAACACTATGTTGTACACTTGGAACTAATACACAAACATATTGAAAGTAAACTATAATTAATAAATAAAATTAAAGAAGACATGCTTCCTAAGGAAGGGAAGGTGGGCAGAAAATTATTATATTTTCATTTAAATGTGCATATCCTTTGACCCAGAAATCCCACTTCTAGGAATTAAAACCTATAATACTATTGAATGCCAAACATTGTTTGAATAATTTACAAAAATAAACTCATTTAATCTTTTTTTTAAAGATTTTATTTATTTATCTTTAGAAGAGAAGGGAAGGAGAGAAGGAGTGAAGTATCAATGTATGGTTGCCTCTTGTGTGTCCCCTGTTGGGAACTAGCCCGTAACCCAGGCATGTGCCCTGACTGGGAATCGAATCGCGATCCTCTGGTTTGCAGGCCCACGCTCAATCCACTGAGCTACACCAGCCAGGGCTCATTTAATCTTTAAAATCAAGCTCTTTGAGGTAGATACTGCTATTTATTATTATCCCATTGAATAGACATAGAAACTCAGACAGAGAAAAATTAACTAACTTGTGTAAGGCCAGAACTACTAAAAGATAAAAGCCCAGGAATCAAACCCAGAGCAATCAAACCCATGTGGCTCCATCCCATATGCCTTTATCTACTAAACTTTACCTACTGCCTCTCTCCTTATCTACTTGCTCCAAGAAATTAAAGGTTAATTCAAAGAATTAGCTAGGAGGATTCACCACAGCACTATTTCTAACAGCAAAAATTTAAAAATAACCAAGATGTCTAATCATAAGAAATTAATTGGTAAAATTATTATATGTTTATTAAATTATGTTAAAGTGAAACACTTTGTAGCTAATAAAAATTAATTCTATAGTACATATCTAGAATATGAAAAACAACCAACACTATAGTTAAGTTTTTAAAACAAAGACTGCATAAGCAAAAACAGTGACCTTGTTTCGTAGGAAGTAAAATAACAACGACACCTATAGGCGTATATGGATGCACACAACAGTCTCTAGAAAGTTACCTGTTTGAATGTCAGCAGTACACCACTCCACACCCACTAAAGTGGCTACAGTCAAAAACACAGGTAACAACAAAGGAGTAGAAATTGTAAAATCCAGGAGAACAATCTTGGTTCCTTAGGTGTCCAACCCATGGTCCAGTGGCCACATGCAGCCCAGGATGGCTATGAATGCGGCACAACACAAAATCATACATTTACTTAAAACCTTTTTCTTTGCTCATCAGTTTTCCTTAGTGTCTGTGTATTTAATGTATGGCCCAAGAGAACTCTTCTTCCAGTGTGGCCCAGAGACGCCAGAAAGTTGGACACTCCTGCTTAGGAGAATGGCTAGTACTTCACTATTGTTGAGGGTAAGTTGAAATATTCTCACTATAGTTGAGGCTTACTTGTTTGCCAGTTACCTACTCACAAACTTCCTGAAGTCTTTCAACAATCTCTTCAATAGCCTCAAACCTCAGGACACGTTAGTACAATACCAATAACTCTAGGCAACATGGTGATTTCACCATGCCATTTCTTTAAAATTATTCATTAAAAATAAACGATCCCCAGTGAGCCTCTATGTGTAACATCCTCATAGGAGAAAAGACCAGATATGCTATTTTGTTTCAGCTTTTAAATTAGATGTATTGGTAACTAATTATTACTTAGTAATTAATAGGAAAAACCAGACCCATTACACAGAGTAAAAAGAAAACAACAGAACAGACGGCTTTCAGAAAGCACTCCTTCAATTTAAACTATACAAATTAAATCAATTTTGAAACTTAAACTACTGTTTAAAAAAAAAAAAACTGTGTCAACTAACATTCATGCCTACTGAGTAATAAAAATGGTATCATTATTTGTTCAGATTAAATCAAACAGGAAATATCACAAAGCATCAATTAAATATAAATAGTAACACACAGTTCTACAGACCTTTAAAAAGTTACAGAAAACACAATGCTTGTTTAGCTGTGCTTTGATCTGTACTTGAGCGCTATGACCATGTTTCTCGGTAACATCAGCGTTCTGTCAATGTTAGGACCATGGATGGGAAACAGGCACAAATACAACGATATCCGCTTCCCACGCTTTCATATGTGTCTCTCCTTTTCTCAGGCTGGATTCTAAGGCAGCAAGCCAGTTGGTACTGTAGTTAAGTCCGGTAGGCAAGGAATGGAATTATTTCCTGAAGCACAGTCCTGGTATAATCATCCAGAAAGGACTGCTCCTTAGACAGGACACTAGAACCAGGAAAGGGGACCTTGGATAGATCTGACAGGAATGGACTGTCTGGCCCCAGTCTAAGGCCTCGACTTCAGATGTGTTGAAAGGAAAGATAACCTCCCTCGTAGGACAGTAGGCCAGAAACTAGGTAGGACGGTATCCCTTTATGAGACTACAGACAGAAGAGGAGTAAACTGTCATTTGAAAACCAGATGACTGATGGGAAAGTCACTCTCTGGCCTCATTACCCTTTTGTCTTTAGAAAAGTCCTATTTCCATGTTCCCGCCTGTTTCAGCTGTGTGTCAGCAAATAAAAGGGAAATGATTGGGCGGGAGGTAGTTATTTGGGCCAGAATGTTAGAATCCCACGAGAACGCTAGAGAAGTAGAACCGGAGCTGTGAGTCAAGCCAGCCCTCCTGAAGTGGTGGCTTTCCTTCCATTGCCAACCTTGGAAGACTGGGGTTTCGTTTTATTAAGACACCTAGAAAGCTTCTGTACAAGTACCTACAACCAATTAAATGTGACAAGGTCTAAAGGGATAGGTACTACAGTCAAGAGTCAGCAACCTTCTGTAATGTTTGAAGTTTTTGTAACAAGTATGTATTATTACTACGGTAAGTAAGAAATAAAGCAACTTAGCAATAGGCAGGTCAGTCAAAGTAGGAATACACAGATACACCAGAACCACGGCAGTATGAGTCAAAACTGGGTAGAAAAATAGATGCTCCAAGTTTCCAATCCTCTGGACAGAGAAGAGTTCAAGAGCCAAGCAGCAAAGATCAGTCAGAAAGTAGGTCTATAAATAGGCAAACTCAAAATGTGAGAAAACCAGACCAACAGTCTGAAATCAAAGACAATTAACCTGCTTCCTATGAAAACAAGCACTTTTCCTAAGGTACTGCCCCACTTGTGCTTGTAGCTGAAAAAGCACAACACTGCTTTAAAAGAATTCAGTGGCAATATCATAGATTCCATGAACCAAAAAATAAAGATTATTTTACTCCTTACAAGCCTAATTCTCTGGCAGTATAACTTGGGGGTATGACACCCATCTCCCTATGATATCCAGCTTACATAATGTAAAACTAAAATATTTTAAATTATTTGTAGACTGTATTAAATATTGTTCTAGCCCTGACCAGTATGACTTAGTTGGTTGGGCATCATCCTTCAAAGTGAAAGGTCACCGGTTCAATTCCTGATCAGGGCACATGCCTGGGTTGCGGCTGGTCCTGGGTTGGGGAGTGTGCGAGAGGCCATCGATCAGTGTTTCTCTCTCACATCGATGTTTCCTCTCCCTCCTTCTCCCCCCCCACCCCGTCCCCTCTCTATAATTAAATAAATAAATGTCTGTCCTATACATTTTTAAGCTCTCTTTGGGCTTCACTATTTCTGCAATTCAACTGAAACATGTCTTATTAAGTACTAATCAGCCAGATACCTTGGGATATTAACAAATAAAGTCTTTCTATCCTGAAGAGAAAGCATTCCAAGTTTTCCAACCAGATATCATTACCTCTCAATATCAGATGACTCCAACAAATGGTCTTAATCTGCTGCCTCCACTTCCTATCCCTTCTCCTGCTTAAGTTTTTGCAGCTTGGTTTACAACACAACATTGCAGCTGAAACAGTTCTGGAGTAAGACTATCCTCTACATAAATTCTCAAAAGACAGCATGCTGTACTGGAATACAGATGTGAGGAAACCCCTAGTCCAGGGTTTGCCACTCCACGGCTGTATGACCAACCACTCACGAGCAACAATGGGTGTAAGGGCATTAAGAGGTGTACTGGTTCTTATTCATAGATCGGGTTAAATTAGATGACCGATACAGTAAACTTTCAACTCTAAAATTTTATGAAATGCAAACATCTTCATTAATTCCACATCGCAATGATCTCTATCTGCCACACCTGACACAGGAATATTCCCTCACCTTTTTTGAAAGAGAAAACTCTAATTTATACTGGTTATATCATTCATCCAAACATACAAAGTTAGTCCTTCGTGTAAAAAAAAAAATCCCGAGGCCATCTGTGACAAATCCACCATTAGTCATTAGGTACCCAGATTCTTTCCAGGGTATGGTCCCTCATCTATATGATCCAAACTGGCTGCTGGAGCTCCAGTCTTTTATCAGGAAAGAGATAAATAAGGTAGGAAGGCATACCCTCGTCCTTTCAGAATACTTTTGTGATACTATGCTCATCATTTCCACTTACATCCAACTAGACAGAACTTAGTCACACACTTAATAACTGTTAGACACGTGAAAACAGTCTGTCTTCTGCATGATCAAATATGCAGCCAAAACTCAGGGGTTCAATCACCATGGAGGAGAATGGCCACTGGGGAAACTAAATGTCTCTCCCAAACTCTTCAACCCATTCTTCTTTGGTACTATTTATTTTCCATCCCATTGACAAGTGTTCCCCAAAGCTCAGGCCTTGGTCCTCTAACCCTGTCTCTACTCTACTTTCTGAGGGCACTCACTCATAGCTCTGCCTACTCTCGTGACCCTCATCTTTGTGTCCAGCCCCTCCCTGTCCCATCTTTTGAAGTCTTCACTTGGATGACTATAACATAAAACCCATCCTCTTTTAAGCCCACAAAGACAAGTAAATAATTTTAAGAGAAAAATATTTCAGCCCTGGCCAGTGTGACTCAATTGATTGGGCATTGACCCACAAATTGAAGGGTCACTGATTCAACTCCTGGTCCGGGCACATACCTGGGTTGCGGATTCAGTCCCTAGTCAGGGCACATACAAGAATGATGTTTCTCTTTCACGCCGATGTTTCTCTCCCTTTCTTTCTTTCTCCCTTCCTTCTCCTCTCTCTAAAACTATGTAAATAAAATCTTGTGAAAAAAAGAAAGGAAAGTATTTTCAATCTTCTTACTTAAATCACGGCATCACAAATACCCCAGGTTTGGAATTTTGAAGTCACCTCTAACTCCTCTTTCCACAAGCCATGGGTTGCAGGTCATACAGAGCTTCCAAAAAGGAGCTCTAAAAAGGAGTGAAATAAATAGTGCTACATGAGGCTTATATAGCACCTGAACTGGGATATGTGTTTATTAAACTGGCTTTGCACCCCTCGACACTACTGTAATGTTCCAAAGTCATTACACTAATTATCAAGTCCATGAGCCTATCTGCTATAGACTGAATATTTGTGTCCCCCCAAAATTCATATGTTGAAACTTAACCCCCAATGTGATGGCATCTGGAGGTGGGACCCAAATGATCATATTTGGAGGTAATTAGGGTCATGACAACAGAGCCCTCGTGAACAGGATCAGTGCCCTTCTAACAGAAACCCCAAAGAACTCCCCTGACCTTCCACCATGTGACAACGCGGTGAAAAGAGGGCCATCTATGAGTCAGGAAACGAGCTCTCACGAGACCCTGAATCTGCCTATGCCTTGGCCTAGGACTTCCCAGACTCCAGAATTGTGAGAAATAAATGTCTTTTGTTTAAGCCACTCAGTCTGTGGTAATTTGTTACTGCAGTCCAAATGGACTATGATACTGTTTTTAGTCATCAATCTACATGACATCTTCGGAACTTTTTTTCCTGTAACTTTTCAATAAATAAATAAATAAATTTGTTTGTTTGTTTGTTTTTAGAGAGAGGGGAAGGGAGGGAGAAAGAGAGAGAAACATCAATCAGTTCCCTCTTCTCCGCACCACAAATGGAGGCAGAATCTGCAATCCAGGCTTGTGCCCTGACTGGGAATCAAAACAGCGACCTTTCCCTTTGTGGGATGATGCCCAACCAACTGAGCCACACCACTCAGGGTGACATCTTCAGAGCTTCTGACATTTGTTCATCATTTCCTCCTTCTCAAAATTCTCTACACCCAGGGTTTCCATGGTACCACACAATCTTGATTCTCTTGCATTACCACTGACCACTCCTACTCTGTTTCCTGGCTGCTACTGCTCTATCTACCTCTTAAATATTGAATTTTCTCTTGGTTCAATTCTTACAGCACTCCTCTTTTCACTCTATGCATATTTCTTGAACAATCTCATTTTTTTTCTTCATATCTGAAAAACAGCTGGCTACTGGTAATTGCAAGTTAAATTCATAACCTTCACTTCTTTCCTCACCTCCTGACCCAGACATCTAAACAACTAAATAGCATCTCTACCCTGGTTACAGACAGGCACCTTTAATTCAACATACCCACAACTAAGCTCAGCATCCCTTTCCCTCAACCAAATTCACTTCTTCTCTTGAATTCCCTATTTGCGTTCACAGTATCATCACCTACCCAACTACCCAGGCTAAAAACTTTGTTATCTTCAATTATTCCTTCTCTTTGACCTCTCACATCCATTCATTACTAAATTTTGACAAATTGTGTTTCCCAATTACTCTAGAACCCATACCTTCCTTTCCATTCCCGTTGTAAAAGCTCCTGAGTTTTCTCACATTGGTCTTTCTCCCTCCAGTCCACTGCTTTTCAAGAATCCCTACTTTTCAACAAACCTCACTATCTACAGAGTCACGGCTAAATTCGACAGTGTGATACACAGAGCTTTCACAACCTTACCCCACCCCGCTCCAATATCAAAGCTTACCTCACTTCTCATCCGCAGCGCACCTCTCTCCATCCCTGGAACAAGACGTTCACACACGTACATGTTTTTCTCTCTGCCCGTAATCTCCTCTACCCTCCTTTCCATGGGGCGAATGCTCACTCATTCTACAGAACTTGGCTTAAACATCACCTATCATAAGAAGTCTTTTTCCCTCAGCAAATTGGGTCCATGTTCTTCATTTATCATCAGTTACGAGTATGTGAAGGCTGTCTCCATTGACTCCATCAGAAATAGAGTCTTACGTTTTACTCATTTATTTCTTGTTCTAGCATTAACACAGTGCCTGGGAAGCAATAAATACTTGTCAAATCAATAAATCCCAAATGGTTCTTGACGGTTTGCAACAAACGGCAACCAAGAAATCCCAACTATTTCCACACAGAATGGAGGATGGGGCGGAAACCCAGGCTGACTATGAATTACAATTGTTCAGTAATAACCAATTAACAATTTTTAAAATGTCTCAAACTATGATTTTTCAGGTATTGTACATAAATTTACCTCTTAGCTTATCTCATCTAAACAGCTTAAATAAAACTAATAAAATATCTGATAAATATTTCCAATGCTTTCTCTAATATACTTCAGCAGGCTGATATGAAAATATAAGAACCTCAAACCATTATGATACTTGACCCCAAGTTAAATATCATCTAGATAAAGGGATAAATTCTAAATGTATTAATGGACAGCAGAAGTAAACAAAAAAGAGGAAGTAAAGGCTTATCAAGGAATTAAACCATGTGGTCATTAGCAAATCTCAGTAAAAGTAGAAGGAAGAAAAAAATGACATTTCCTAATTATTGTGCCATAGTACATATGCAAAATCAGGAAAACAAAGTCCTGATTTCAAACTATCAAAATTAAACTGCCATAAAAATCAGTGGTTTTCAAACTATGTTCTCCCCAACATGATAGTAATATTATAAGAGCATAAAACTGGAAATAAGTTAAATATAGAGGAAGATTGAATAAATAAGTAAACACAGTAAGCATAACAGAGGCTGGATTTTTCACCTTAAGAAAAGAATATTACAAATATGAAAAATGAAAAAGTGGGGACCCTGGAATGTTGGACTAAAATTGGAATTATTGGTATGAGCTCACTCTTTTCAATATACATAGATAAACAAATTATATAGGATAAATGTGCATGTGAGTGTGTATACAGAGATAAACTTTCCAACTCCATCCATTAAGAAGGCCTGGGAACAGTAAAAACTGATGAAAACACTGACACTGAGATCTTAGCTCCTGTCATTCTCCACTAAAAGGATCCAGGGTTTCCTAGAGAAATAAATGGCTGATTCCAGGACTAAGGCAAGGACAATACAAGATAAGCCCAGAATATATCCCTCTGCCAAAAAGTAAAGACACATTCAAAGAATGATGGGGACAAGTCAGGAGGATACAGCAACCAGCCAGAATGGGCTCTCACTGGCCAAATGAGGGACAGTTTGAACATCGAAATGAAGAGTAACAGACTATAATCCACTAAAAACCATGAATCATATAGATATGAATGCAGAAAAACCTCAAAAGTTTGATAAGGAACAAGATATTTACATAGTTTCCAAGTAATCCTCACAAAAACTATTAACTACTACATATTAACTTTCTAGTGAAGAAGCCCAGCAGGCATTGCCTATGTGGAGTAGTCAAAGTGAAAACCATCAATAATGGGACAAACTGAACTCACGCACCTCCTAGTAGGCTGCAGTGTGCACCCCTTCCATGACATTCCTGCCCAAGTAGGAACGTAACCTGGATGTGTCTAATCAAAAAAAGAACACAGATACTCTTAAATTGAGGGGCATCCTACAAAATAAATGCCTTGTAAACTTTAAAAGCATCAAGGTCATTAAAGTCAAGAAAAGATGAAGGAATTGTTCCAGATTAAAGAAGACTAAAGATACTTGACAAATTAATGCAACACATAATTTGAGCTGGACCCTTTTGCCAGTAAAAAAGTGATGGCACAATCAACAAACAAAACTTGAACCATTCAGAGAACTGGATGGAGTACTGTATCAGTGTGAATTTCCTGATTTTGATGATTGTATTGTGATTATGTAGGAGAATACTTGTTTGTAGAAAATGCACACTAAAGCATTCTGGGGTGACAGGGCATCAACAAGGTCAGCAGCTTGCTCTCAGTGGTTCAGGGGAAAACTATTTGCACCAGACTTGTAAGTTTTCTGCAAGTTTGTGATCATTTACAATGTTTTTAAAGTGAGAAAAAAACAATGTCGCTAAAAATGAAATTATGTTAAAAACCAACTGTGATTCTCGATATTGCTAATCCTCCTAAGAAACACCAGGCTATGCAAAATTACTAGGAAATAATAAATAAAATTTTGGAGCCAGAAGATACTTTATACAGCCAAACCCCTTTTCTTAACAATTGACCTCAATGAAGTCATGAGCCAAGTAAAAGGTTAAAGAATATAAAAGGTTCCCATCGAAGGAGGATATTAGGAAAGGAACAGTAAAAGGAACAGTGGACCAAAAGTGGGTAGAACAATGGTATTCTGGCGCAACAAATAGCTGTAACCATCAGCGAAACACAATCTCAGCATTTCCTCTGAAAAATAAGGGGACTGTCAAGCTGAAATCTAAAATTCTTTGCAAATGTGTAACCAGAATTACCCAGAAATAGATGTGCTTCCCCAGCTCAATTATTACACGATGCTTAGCTACACGGTAGCACAACAGAATACAAATACAAAATAAACGTGCGTGTACCCGGAGTTCTCTTAAATTGCAGGAGTTTGTTAATTAAATTAAAATGCAATGGGATAGTCCGATTGTTCCTCATGAATAAAAATTTGAAACGAATGAAAAGAACAATTAAAAGATTCATTAAAATGCAACAAGACCACCTTCAGCGATCTGCTGACTGTCCTTTAAAAAGACAGTTTTTAGCCTCATTCTAAAATGCCCGTCACACTTGTCCTGAAATAACAGGGCGCATTTCCTAGAAATGTTTAAAAGTGCAAGGATCCTTCCTCCCCAGTAGTACCACGCGTTCCTTGGGGCAGTGACTAGATCGGCCCCCCAAGAGCACAGGGGTGAGGTGGCACCGGACTCTCAGCACTTCCTTTTGGAGGGGACTGCCCCCCGCGTCACTCGTTACTCACTCAGGATGCAGGGCAGAAGTTTATCCCGGAGGAACTTAGCACAGTTGGCTCCCGCCCTCCCGACACAGCGGTCCGGGCCCAATCCCGCCCGCACCCGGGCGCTGCCCAAGGTACTCAGCCCCCTCCAGAGCTAGGGTGGTAGCAACCTGACTCGCTCACAGCTGGCCCAGCTGAGCCGCCGAGGGCCGGGGAGGACCCGGCCTCTTCCCCTCCCCCGCCCCTCGTGCTGGTCCCACACGCCCACCGCTAAGCTCAGTGGGGCCAAGAAGGCCGGCCGCCGACCATCAGCTCTGACGCGGCCGGCCAGGCTCTCCACGCCTCCCAGCCTTGACGCCTGACTCGGCAGAACCCACTGGACAGCAGCCCGGGGACGGGGGCGGGGAGGCCCGGGGGCGGCGCCCGCCCCACACCCTTACCTGGCTTCTCGTGATCGTAGCCTACTACGATGAAGTAGTCGGCCAGCCGAGCCATGGCCGCCGCCGCCGCGCCCGAGAAGCGGGTGCCCGTCGCCGCCCTCGCCGCCGCCGCCCACCGGGCCCGGGAGGGCTCAGCATTTTCCCTGCAGCAGCAGTAGCGGTAGCGGCGGCGCTTCAGCCATGTTTGACAACCGAGGCACGCTCTGCGCCTGCGCCGCTCCTACTCCCGCTCCTCCCCCGCCCCCACCCGCGGGCTCCCAGGCCAGAGCCCCGGCAGCGAACCCACCCCCACCCCCCGCGGTTGGCTTGCACCGTTGGGTTTGGGGAGTGGGCAGCCCGAAGTATTCCAGCCACGTGCGGCCACCGCAGTCGCTCGACGTGGTTCACTTTGAGAACTGGCTGCTCCTTCTTGGCTCACTTCCACCTCCCCCTCCTCTATTTTTCCTAAAACTGGGTGTTCTTCCTTCCGCCTTCTCTTTCAGGATTTGGTGAGAAGAGGCAGGGATGGTTAAGGGGGTCCCCTGGAAAGTTTGCTGCTTCCCTTCCCCCACAAGACAAGATTCTCCCGCCCTCAACTGGAAGCATGGAATTTGCACCGCCAGGGCTTTTGCTGCAGTTTCCTGTTTATGTTGTGCACATGGGAATTTTAGGAACATGCCACCCAGCAGGCGGGGGAGGGAAAGGCTTTTGCGCAATCTCCAGAGATGCCTCGGACTAAAGTGCTGGGTGGGCTGGGGGCGGCGGGCCTGGGCTTCCCCCGGAGCCTCTCGGGCGGGGCTGGATTCCACCGAAGAATGCGGCATCCCCGGGATCCTCCTGAACTGGCTGGAACCTACAGAGTCCAAGGGAAAAGGCTAGTCTCTCGCAGGGAGCCCCTCCCGCCTAGCTTTTGCCCCTCCTGCAGTCCCAGGGCTGTCGGGTAGCGGGACCAGGTGGTGATTTCCAACTTCCCCGTTCAAACACGCCATAAAAATGAATTACTGAGTCTCATCATCTAACCTAAGAATTACCTAGGTCACTTTATTTTTTTGCTGCACCTTTTAGTGATAATTTCGAATTTAGCTGGTGAGACACCCAGATGTCTTTGTCATTTGTTCATTTCTCATGAAGTTTTAATAGCAGGATATGTACAAGTGATAGACTCAAGTTTGGGGAATCTCCATGGTTTCCAAATGTGATCATCTTCGTGGTTGCTCATTATTGATGATTTAACCCTTACCATTTACATATAAAAGGTATTAGCAAAGTGGTAAGTGCTTAACAAATATTTTTAGTAAGCGAATGTACAGTTTCTCCAGCTACCAGGAGGAAGCTACAATGGCTGGAACTCTGAACTGGGCGTCCAGAGGGTTGGTGTCTCAGCTCCTGAAAGTTGACTGTAATTGAACATTTCCTCTTTTTGTGGCACACCTTCTTCCGGAAGGAATGCTTGAGCTGTAGGAATGTATTTGCAAATTGCTTGTTGTCAAACTGAAATCACCCTGATTTGGGGGATGGAGGTAAGATAACAGTAATCTTGAAAATAATTAAACCAAAAAAGTTTCAATGGCCCCTCATGTAAAAATCCTCTCTATGACTATTCCTGAAAGCTCATCATCCAACCTGATCACTTTCAGTAAATAGTAGTGTTACTTTCCTTGGGAGGCAGCATGTTCTGTTTAACAGCCCTTTTTTACTTTTTAAAGATTTTATTTATTTACTTTTAGAGAGGGGAAGGGAGGAAGAAAGAGAGAGAAACATCAGTGTGTGAGAGAGACAATGAATTGCCTCTCACATGCCTCCAGCTAAGGACCTGGCCCGAAACCCAGCCATGTGCTCTGACTAGGAATCAAACCAGCCACTCTTCAGTTCACAGACCGGCACTCAATCCACTGAGCCATACCAGCCAGGGCTAACAGCCCTTTTGTTGGTTCTCAGGGATGGAACCCACAACCTAGGTATGTGCCCTGACAGGGAATCAAAACTGAAATTTTGGGTGTATGTGGATGACACGCTAATCAACTGAGCTACCTGGCCAGGGCTAGCCTTTCAGATTTTTAAGGAAGTTATCGTGTTCCTTTCCCATTTTACTTTTTTTAAATTAAGGTGGAATTCACATATCATAAAATTAACTATTGTAAGGTGTACAGTGTAGAGGTATTTAGCTCATTCACAATTTTGCACAGCTATTGCCTCTATCTAGTTCTGTTACCAGGAAGGGGACCTGGACCTATGCAGGTTTGCCTGGGGTCAGTCAGTAGCATGTGGGCTCTTAACTTCATGTAGGAAAGATTTAACAACACGAGTCCAGATGATTTTTAGAGGATGTTTATTAAAGCTGGGGACAGTACCCTAACTGGTATGGCTCAGTGGGGTGGGCATAGTCCTGCAAACTGAAAGGTCCCCGGTTCAATTCCCAGTCAGGGCACAAGCCTGGGTTGTGGACCAGGCCCCTGGCTGCGGGTGTGCAAGAGGCAACTGATCGATGTTTCACAGATCCGTGTTTCTTTCCTCTCTTTCTCCCAACCTTCCCCTCTCTCTAAAAATAAATTTTGAAAATCTTTTAAATAAATAAAGCTGGGGCAATGAAACAAGGAAGGGCTAGGGATACTGGAAGCAACAGGAGAGGCTAAGTGAGATAGCCTTGGCTCACTGCAAACATTATAGGAAAGAAATGAACCTTGGCAGGGCTGCTTAAGCTCATAGAGAAGTCACAGAAAAGGGAACCTTGGGGACAAGGTCAGAGGGCTAGCCCCAGAAGAGCTGCTGTGGCCCATTGCTCCCTGGTTGCAAGTCTTGTGGGGCCCCTTAGAATTTGAGAGATGCTTGCCTGTGGGGAAGGAAGAGGGGGAGGGAGGGGTGTGGGGTGCTCAGTGCAACGTGCTCTGTGCTCCCAGCAGGGAGAGCATGCCAGATCCTCCCTCGGAAAAGTTTTTAGGGGTGGAGATTGTAGCGGAGATCCCCGGTGAGGATCTCACTAGAATATTCATCAGCTTTCTAGGCATGTCCTTTCAGGGTCCTAGTCTTCACTGATTGATTGGTTGGTGCCAGGGCAGGAGGTCATTATTCAATGCAGCTGGTCCCAAGTTCGGCTGAGGTGTCACTTGTCTGGCTTTGCTGCTTTTCTGGGCCTGAAGCTGAAATACAACTGAGGCCCAGATGCTATCTCTAAGGAGGAAGGTTACCCTAGGGATGAGGTCCTTGTTTTCCCAGTTATGTCTGATGTCAGGCTCCTGGGGCCGTCTGCCCCTGTGACCCTTTGCGTCTGGCTATAAGTTGCTTGGCTAGTTTTTTTTTTTTTTCTATCTCTCTCTCTTTCCTATTACACTTGCCAAGGAATGTTCTAGCTTCTTACTAACCTGCCTCAGTTTCAAACCATTTTCATCAACCAAAAGAGAACCCCACACCCATTAAGTAGTCACTTATCTCCCCTTCCTCAAGCCTCTGGTAACCACCAGTTTGCTCTCTGTCTCTACGGACTTGGCCATGGTAAAGGAAAATCCACAGGCACAAAATGGGGCCACTCATGCTAAAAGCTCATAATATCAAACCTGGATTTAATGCCTAATCTAATTGTAGTTTCAACGTCCCCCGGAATAATCTTAATCAACCAGTATGGAATTGTTCGGTAAAGCACCAGTAAGGTACTCCGTCCCATGCACTCTCTCCATTGCCCATAGAAGGAAGAGGCAATGTGCATGATTTTGCCCTAGCTGGGTAGCTCAGTTGGTTAGAGCACCACCTCCACATTCCAAGGTTGTGGGTTCAAACTCAGAGCAGGCCACTTACAAGAATCAACCAACAAATGCATCAGTAAGAGGACCAACGAGCCAATATCTCTCTCTCTCTCTCTCTCTCAAAGTCAATTTTTTTAATTAAAAAAAAGAAAACCCCTTTATTCTTCCCTCAAGGGAAAGATGTCAAGGCCTAAGAATAATCCTTTATCTTCTTTTGTTAATAGCTCTCTTACCCCAGCCTCTTTCTATACAAATCTTCCATTTCATGTAACCCTCACAGCACCCTTGAATAGTCAGTTGGTAAATGCAATGCTGCTGGATTCATGAATCACTTAATTAAAGCCAATTAGATTTTTAAATTCACTGGTTGGATTTTGTTTTTTAATGCATATTATAGGTAGTCAATATAAATTCCATCATACAATATATGACCTTTTGTGTCTGGGTCATTTTCTCTCATTTAGTATAATATTTTCAAGCTTCATTCATATTGTAGGATGTATTTGTACTTCCTTCTTTTAAGGCTGAATGATAATACTGCATTGTATATATATAATGTATGAAGTCCAACTTATCTATTTTTGTTCCCTGTGCTTTTGGTGTCATATTTAATAATCCATTGCCAAATCCAAGGTCATGAAGACTTATTCTTATGTTTTCTTCTAAGAGTATCATAGTACGTGGGGCCAGCATGAGTCATCTCACTATGTGTCTCTGTGGTATGCAGACTGTTTCGAGCTAATGGGAACGTTAGCCGCAGGCTCAAGAGAGACTTCTGCCTCCTATGCTAAAGACTTAGAAGAACTTGAATTAAAGCCCTTGCTCATAACAGATTATAAGAGATAATTTCTTAGCCCTGATCCGGTAGCTCAGTTGGTTAGAGCATCATCCCCATATGCCAAGGTTGTGGGTTCAATTGATCCCAGGTCAGGGACATACAAGAATCAACCAATGAATGCATCAATAAGAGGAACAATAGCCCTGGCCGGTTGGCTCACTTGGTTGGAGCGTGGGCCCATATACCAAAAGATTGTGGTTTTGATTCCCGGTCAGGGCACATACCTAGGTTGTGTTTTGGAGCGCAGTCAGAGTGTGTAGAGGAGGCAAGTAAGTGATCATGTTTCTTTCTCACATTGATATCTTTTTCTCTTTCTCTCTCTACCTCTCTCCCTCTAAAACGAATAAACATATCCTTGGGTGAGGATTTAAAAAATATAAAAGGAACCACAAACCAATGTTTCTCTCTCTTTCTCTAAGTTCAATACATAAATTATTTTTTAAATTTTTTAAAAAGAGATAACTTCACTTATCTATAGGTCAAGGTAAACTTCTGTTTACTGAAGGTCTACCCTTCTTATTATCATCCTGCAATGACCTTTTAAAGTACCCAAGGCACCTTACTTCATCCCCAGCTCAGGATGTCTTTTTACCCCTGTTCCCTTTCTGTCTCGGAAGCTCTTCTGCATGTGGGGTCCCTAACTTTCTCATGTACGTGGGCTTCCCATACATACATAGGTATTAAACTTGGCTATTTTCTCTTGCTAGTCTTTCCATGTCCATTTAATTATTAGACCAACCAGAAGAGCCTTGAGGGTAGAGGAAAATTTGTTTCTCCCCCTCAATAGTTTAGCTCTTGTATTAAGGCCATGAATCTATTTTGTGTTAATTTTTATATATGATATAAGCTAGGGTCCCATTTTACTTATTTTTGTGAGGGGGAAATTTGTATTGATAACTAGGTTACAGTAAAATAAATAGAGTGATGATTTGTTGGGGAATAAAAACTCCAAGAGAATCTTTGTCTCTCTCCACCCTGCATCTAGCTCTTGGCTTCTGCCTTCTTACTCGTCTCTTGGGATGACCAGGACTTGATGGGTATACCAGGCCTTCTTGGGCCCTTGGGGAGCTCTGTCTTCCAGACCAGTGTGGTACAGGTGTCGTCTTGGACTCATTGTCCTTTATAGGAGTAGCAGCCTTGATTTCAGCCCTTCCCCAGCTCCCTGGGCAGTGGCCTCTTTAGAGACCTTGTTCCCAGTCTTATTTTAAGCTGGGGAAGCAGCACCATTCTCACCCCTGTTGACTGTGGGTTTTGAACTCTGACTCCCAGATTTGGTTTTCATTTTGGCCTTGGCATCTGCTGGGCTGGTCTTTCTGCCTTGGACTTTTGACTTCCCATGGGGCTCACTAGCACCAGGAGGCTTCTGCTGCCTGTTCGGGGCCTTCCTGGCCTTACCCACTCTTGCCTTGCCAATCTTGGTCTGTCCACCTTTTCATGGGGCCTCTTCCTTGGCCTCACCAAGTCTCCTGGGAGCCAGGACGTCTTCCTGGACTGGGTTATTTTGGTGGGAGAGGGGCTTGGGAACTAATTTTAAGCTGCCAGTGGCCCCCCTTGGCCTTGAAGTTACTGAGCATGGTGAGGAGTCTGCATTTCATGCCAGGGTCCGAGACTTGCTTTAGGAGGTATTTGAGCCTAATAGCATCTACCATAAGGTACTTTGGCAGGACGTAAACCTTGATGGCCACTACTGAGGTGACTCATCCCTGCTCTCCTGCCTTCACAGCACAACTGGCTGGTGATGCAGTGCTTGGGCATGCTATGGTTTGGGCCTCGCTTTTCAGTCCCAGACCACTCAGGCATGGATATGGTGGCAGTTGAAGAGGCTGAGTGAGGAGTTTGAGGTGTCTCTGGAAGTCACACTTCAGGTTGCCACTGCATAGGCGGAGGATGTTGTAGACCTCTACTTTTTAAATGTGTTGTTTTCAAAGGATCACAAACTCCAAACAAGCAGCATCTGGCCTCAGTGTGTGCTGTACCTCTGGCTAAGCGGCCTCAGGCCTGGCACTTGCAGCAGCCAGCCTCAGGTTCTCATCTTGGCCTCTCCCAGACACATCCAAGCCCTGCGCAAGTAACAGCCATCTGAAGATCACTTTGTAGCTCATATTGTGTGGCACTTGGGCAGGGCACAGGTGCAATTGACCTTGGCCTGCATCTCCCAGGAGGCCACAGATCCAGTGCACCCAATGGCAAACTTCAGAATATACTGGAGCACCATCCAACCACCTCCACAAGTGACACACTAAAGGGGTGAGCACGGCAGGCATCAGGGCCCTGCCGAAGCAAGTCCTGCTCTCCAGGCTTTCCCCCTGCACGGGAGCTCTTCTGCTATACTCATGATCAGTCCTGGAAGCCTATTAGCCTGAGGGTCAATCCCTCCCACTGACTACCAACAGAAGTCTCAACTACAACAGAAGGGCATACACAACCCACACAAGGTGCACACCTGGGGCTCCCAGCTTTGGTGACCAGAGAGCCCCAACCACAGGGTCCTACAGGATACCTACTACCAGAGGCAACCCTACCAAGACTTGGAGACATAGCAGATCTGTGTAATACATAAAAACAAACACAGAGAGGCAGACAAAATGGAAGACAAAGAAGCATGTCCCAAATGAAAGAATGGGGCAAAACTCCAGAGGAAGAGCTAAATGAAATAGAGGCAAGCAAACTACTAGATACAAAATTCAAAACAATGGTTATAAGGATGTTCAAGGAACGCAGTGAGAATTTCAACAGCACACAAAAGGGTGTGGAAAATACAAAAAAGAATGAGTCACAAATGAAGAATACAATATCTGAAATGAAGAATACAGTAGAAGGAATCAACAACAGATTAGATGAATCAGAGAATCAAATCACAGATTTGGAAGACAAGTAGTAGAAAACACCAAATTAGAGCAGTAAAAAGAAAAAGAAATTTTTAAATGACAATAGTTTAACTCTGCAAAAGTCATGGTCAAAAAATGATAGCATAGGCCACATATATCCAAGAGGTGCATCCATTACTAGTATGTGCTAAAATGCAAAAAAAAAAATTTGAAACACTGCAAATTTACATTTATTACATTTATATAATAAAATACATTATTTTAAAATTTATTTTCAGTTACAGTCTAGAAATTATTAAACAGAAATATAAAAAATTAAAAATTTTCCTTTCAAATAACGGAAACATGGCTAAAAAATGCAACCAAAAAAATGTCTTTAACATTAATCAGAATCTTCAATAGTTGGCTTTGCAATAAATGACTCATTTTGGATTCATATCACCTAACACAAAACACGTGACCAAACTGACAGCTTAAAAGTTTATGGCTTAACATTAGTCACACACAAAGGTACCTCTAGTCATGACCTTGAACCTATGCACCCGATATATGTAACAATATTTAAGAAAAGAATTTGTTTGTATCTTTCAGACAGCTGTGACCTCTGCAAGGTTATGGGGCCTCTGGGACAACATCAAACAATAACATTCACATTCATATCACACCAGGAGGAGAAGAGAGGGAGCAAGGGATTAAGAGACTATTTGAAGAAATAATGACTGAAAACTTGTTTAACCCGGTGAAGGAAAAAGACACACAAGTCCAGGAAGCACAGAAAGTCCCAAACAAGATGAACCCAAAGAGTCCCACACCGAGACACATCATAATTAAAATGTAAAAGTTTAAAGACAAAGAGAGAATCTTAAAAGCAGCAAGAGAAAAGCAATTAGTTAACCACAAGGGAGCTCCCATAAGACAGTTAGCTGATTTCTCAACAGAAATATTTCAGGCCAGAAGGTATGAGCAGGAAATATTCAAAGTGATGAAAAGCAAAGACCTACAACCAGGATTATGCAGCAAACCTATCATTTAAAATCAAAGGACAGACAAAGAGCTTCCCAGACAAGAAGAACGTAAAGGAGTTCATTACCTTCAAACCAGTATTACAAGAAATGTTACATGCTGTTCTTTAAAAAGAGAAGTAGCCCTGGCTGGTATAGCTCAGTGGATTGAGCTTGGGCCTGCGAATCAAAGGATGGCGGTTCGATTCCCAGTCAGGGCACATGCCTGGGTTGCAGGCCAGTTCCCAGCAGGGAACGCATGAGAGGCAACCATACATTGATATTTCTTTCCCTCTCTCTTTCCCTTCCCCTCTAAAGATAAATAAATAAAATGTTAAGAAAAAATAAATAAAAATCATAAGCTCACAATTAAAAAAATAAGAGAAGGAAAAAAGATTAAAATATGAATAATAAAATGGCAGTAAATACATATTTATCAATGATTACTTTAAATGCAAATGGATTAAATACTCCAATCAAAAGACATATGGTGGCTGAATAGAAAACAAAACAAGACCCTTACATATGCTGTCTATAGACAGACTCACATTAGACTCACATTAGATTGAAACTCATACCCATAAAAAATAAGGGATGAGAAAAGATATTTTGTGGAACTGGAAACAACAAAAAAAAGCTGGGGTAGCAATAGTTATACCAGACAAAATAGACTTTAAAACAAAGGCTATAATAGGAGACAAAGAAGGACCCAGCAATTCCAATTCTGGGTATTTATCTGAAGAAACCCAAAATGCTAAATCAAAAGGATGTGTACATCCATATGTTCGCTGCAGCATTATTTACAATCACCAAAACATAGAAGGAACCTAAGTGTCCATCAATAGATGAATGGGTAAAGAAGTGGTGCATAAATACAACAGAATATGACTCATCCACAAAAGAAAAATGAATCTTACCATCTGCAATGACAGACTATTGTGAGAGTGAAATAAGTCAGACAGAGAAAGACAAATGCCATATGATTTCACTTATATGTGGAATCTTAAAAAACAAAATAAATGAACGAGCAGAAGAGAAACAAACTCACAGATACAGAGAACAAAAACTGATGGTTCTCAGATGGGAGGAGGTTCAGGGGATGGGGGAAAGGTGACGGGATGAAGGACATATTGGTGGTTGCCCAACAGTCATGGGGACGTAAAGTGCAGCGTGGAGAACGCAGTCAATAATAATGTGATAACTACACACATTGTCGGTGTAGATGTGTCAGGATGATCACCTCGTGAGAGAGAGAGATATAAAAATCATTAGTTTGCACACCTGAAACCAATATAATATTGTACATCAACTGTAATCAAAAAATTAAAAATCATCTTTAAAAACAGTGTTGTTTGGCCTCAGGATTTCAACATATCCCAGGTATACCTAGAAATGCACCGTGTGTTTACACACGCACATGTTTAGCACACACTGAAGCCGTGCTTTGCTTTTCAGCCAACAGCTACTGGTCTGCTGAAACTGATAATCCCTGACAAGGCAGCCTGATTACTGAGGTTGGCTCAAGGTCAGGCTATCTCTTGAGATATCACCAACACCTTCCATCAAAGAGTGAGGACATAACGCAAGGCCACACTTCTTTTATAAAAGGCTGACAGGAGCAGGAAGGGAGGAAGACTATGCAACACAATGATGTGTACAGAGCAGATGCCTTTCTTTTATGCTTTAGAAGACAAAAAGGAGGAGATTACTAGTAAGCAAAAATTATCGGCCCACTGCTGTTACAGTTGGCTGTTGTGGAGTAAGTGGTTGATCTATACAGTCATTTCGAGTGCTTCCTGTGGTTAGCCACTGCTCTTCAGAAAGGTGGTAAGAGAGTGCGACTTGACCAAACAAACATCCACGTGCAGGGCTGAGGCCTCTTCAAATGGCTTCTACCAGCCAATAACAAAGGAGGCTACAGAGCTGTGGCAGCAAATTCCCTGACCCACTGCCGCATTTTCATTCACTCAGCTGCCTCAGTGAGAAACTCAACGATTGTTAGCCTTCACACCTGCCTCTCTCTCAGCCCCACATTCATTACTCAGCCCTATTGACCCTACTCCCCAAATACATGCACTTGTCTCCACCCTTACTGCCACCCCACTAGCCAGAGCCACTGCCACCTCCCACCTCGACTAGTACAATAGCTTCTTAACCCATTTCCCTGCTTCAGCGGTGGTTCCAGACTTTTCATATGAGTAAAACTTAAGGACAATAAGTCAGTCGTTAACACTTTGTTCAAACACTGTTTCTACCCTGGGTGTATGTTTGGGGTGTGGGAAGGTGGCTACTAGCTGTCCACTAGAGATGGCTACTAGAAATTGTCTAGCAGGTGCTTTCACATGTGTGACTATATGACTAGTTGAACCCTGACACTCATATGAAGGGTCCCTGATGTTAGCAGCTATAGTATGAATGGGTGCTTTGCAAGAGTGCACGGCTTTTACTTAGATTGCATGTTTATTTAGTAAGTAGAATTGGCTACACAGTTTGTGGAGCCCAGCACAAAATGAAAATGTAGGATACTCTGTTTGAAATTTATTAAAACTTCAAGACACTGACAAGCAGCCCTGCTGGTGTGGCTCAGTGGACTGAGTGCGTGCCTGTGAACCGAAAGGTCACTGGTTTGATTCCCTGTGAGGGCACATGCCTAGGGAGCTGGCCAGGTCCCTAGTTGGGAGTGTGCAAGAGGAAGCCAGTTGGTATTTCTCTCACACAATGATGTTTCTCTCCTTTTTTTTCTCCCTCTCTTCCACTCTCTCTAAGAATAAATAAATAAAATCTTTAAAACAAACCAACAACAGTGACAAGCAGAGCATTATCAAGTGTGAGGCCCTGTGCAACCGAATAGGGAGGGTGCATGTCCGTGGTGCAAACTCGCTCTTTTGGTGAACCTTAGGGTAGTGTGTGTGTGTGTTTACAGGTAGAATAATAGAGATTATGAGGGAACTAAGCCTTCTCCAGTCTCTACAGGGCACCACCACTGCTTCCCTTCTTGGTCCTCCCTAATCCATCCACCACATCCAACCACCTTCAATAACCAAAATGATCTTTTAATAAACAAATATCAGGTCATGTCTCTCTCCTCTTCAGGTCTGTCAAAAGCTTCCCACTTCATCATAAATAAAGTGCAAAACTTCATTACATGCATCCCAAAATGCCCTATTTACTCTGATCTTGATGACCTATTTCATTTCATTTCATGTCACTCTTCATCACTTGATACATTCCAACCACAATGGACTCCTTTCATGTTCTCTAATGTACCAAGTTCTTTCTCATCTCTAAGCCTTTGTACATGCCATTTCTTCCATTTGGAATATTAGATCCTCCTAGTCTTGCTTATCTTTCAGAAACCTTTCCACAGTTTATAACCAAATATTTATGCCTATGAAAATTTATTTATGAATGGCTACATTACCATGCTATAAGCTTGTAGAGGGCAAGAACGATACTTACATTGATGATTACCGTGTGCCCTGTACTTAGCACAGAGCTAGGCATGTAATGCATGCTCAGTAAACATTTGTTGAAGGAATGAATAAACTTTCAAGTTATACAGGCCCATATTTGAGAATTGCTTCATTTTAATGGTTCTAATCTGATAGTACAGGATCCCCATCTGGAGGCAGGTAGCCATTCTCATGGGTTAGGGATGACCCCAAGTGATCCAATCATCTCTTTTATAATCCACTTATGAATGAATGTCAGTCATTGTTCCATCAACAGTAAATTTATCTCAGTCATTTCATGTTGTTCTGTTATAGCTATTAGTATAACAAGCTTCTATATGTTAACCATCTTCTTTGTGTTTAACATACAGCGACTTATATTCTTTAACCTTTAGACAGGTTTGTCTTCTGGCTTTATCACACGTCTGTCCATCTGTTTTGCGCAGGAGCACAAAAATGAAGCAGCAAAAGCATTACCTTTTCTTAGGCTGATGCCCAGAAAACAGTATGCCCTAGAGAGAGATGCTAACTGCCCTCTCCCTCCACCACTCCAATTAATGCTGTAGAAACAGTGTTTTTTATTCTGTGTCAGCATTCTTAACTTGGCCAAACCCCTGAAACTGTATACCTATTTTATATTTAAATTGCTATATGTATATGTATATTTTTCTGGAAAGGACCTATATTTTATTAGGTCCTTGGAGAAGTCAAAGACACCCCCCCCAAAAAAAAAGTGCCCCAAGACTTGTATCCTTCTTTACTTTTCCCTGTGAGTGAGCAAACCCACAAAGCTGATTGTGTCCTTTTTCTCTGTGTCATGACGCCAGGATGCTTCATGAACTTTGTGAGAAGCCCTCAGGTTAGCAGAAGCATTCTGAACTATATGAATAACAAATACATTACAAAATTTTCTGTTTGATAAAAGAAGCATCCGAAATAATTACACAATGCACTTAGCTACTCGTAGTTATTCTTATTAATGCCATTAACATTATTTATTATTTCTCATTAGTTTTCTGCATGACCTGCGGGTGGTCACACTGGCTTTAGGGACTGTGTCCAGTATTAGCTGAGAAGCCACGACCACACATTTTTTAAAACTCCAAACTTGACTAAGAATAAGGATTGGCTTTAGGGCCTAAAAGTAATTTAGTTGGAATGTGAAGAAAAAATTAAGACACCATTATACAACAAGCCTTCAGCATATTTGTATGTCTGTACATATAATATCAGGATACACCCATTTATTACATTGCTTTGGGGTTTATTTACAGTCTGACCCTTTAAAAATTCTTGGGCACAAAATATGTGGGTCCTTATTAGCCAGAATTTCTCTCTCTCTCTCTCTTCTTGCCAGTGAGATTTTAAAGATGTTTCTTCCTTCACTTCCTTCCTTCCTTCCTTGTACTCCACGTGAACCTATAATCGCTGTAACTTGGATGGAAGAAACTCCACGTTAACAAATCACCAGAAGCAGAACTCCCGCTGTGGTATTTCCTTCTAGATCTGATCATTTAATTGAGAAAGCATTCTAGTGATCTTTTTTCTTTATCGACGATTAAGGAAGCGAACCCACGTTCAAACCACCCCCCGCCCACCCACCCCCGCAATCCAGAACCATAAAGAAAGATTTGGCAGGGTTCTCAAGCGTCAGATATCTACGTGGCAGGGCTACATGGCGCACCCGGGCTGATAAGGAGCGTGCCAAGGCTCTCAGGTGGGATTTTCTGGCACCGCCAGCACGCTGCTGGCGTAGGCACTGGAACCGGGCGGAGCAGAGCCGAGTCTCCGCTCTGGGGTTTGCTTTGCTTGTTGAAGCCGCCCAAACCTCTGAGCGAAGTTTGCACCTAGAGCATGCTTTGAGATCCTGCAGCTGAAGCTAGAGCTGTTTTCCCCTTCACGGGATCAGGGGCTTTCCTAAAAGACACAGGGGAAGGGGCAACGAGGCAGTGCAGCCGAGTCCTCTGCAGACCGAACTCTCCGGGGCGGGTGGGAAGTGGGAGTGAGTGCAGACCCCCGGACCGTCCCTGGCTGGCGGCCGGCGCCCAGCTGTCCTTGACCTCCTCGGCAGTCCGAGGCACGCGGGGAAATGAAAGTAAAACCTGTTTTGGCGCGGATCCAGCTGGAAGCTGGCGACTAATAGGTTGCAGACAAATTTTGTCGCCCGCCCCGGACAGGTTCTGTGCGAAGAGCTCGACTCGCAGGGGACAAACCGAAAGGAAGCTGTGGGAAATGGGAGACAAGCGAGAAAAACAACACAGGGTGGGGAGGGTCCTCGAAACATGGCAGACGCGCAGTAATACGTGCTGTCTGCGGCGTGGACAGAGTAGCCGCGGGACCGCCTGACCTTGTCTGCCTCCGTGACTGCCCTGCTGCCAGCCCGGAGACCCGAACCCAGCCAGCCCGCGGCGCTGCACGGCTCTGACCCCCGGGCTCTTACCGGAGCCAGAACCAGGAACCTGTCCCCTGCCCTCAGCTAGAACTCAGGTCCGCTCAGGTGACTCGGGGAAGACTCCTCAGAATACATGACTTGGACACGCCCTTGCCTTCCCCAGGTGCAATGTCCACGGTTCGGTCCTGAGAGTGAAAAGGCGGCTGAGCCAGCAGTGGGCGGCCCAGACGAGGCAAGGTCCGCGTGACCCAGCGCCCAGCCGCCTCTTCACTGTATGGCAGAACCAGTAGGGCAAACCAGGTAGGAAGCTAAGAGGGCTGCTGGGGGCATGTTATAGATTTGGAAACCAGAGGAGGGACGTGACTTGCCCACATTCATACAGCGAATTGCAGTCCGGTGAGTCCTAGTGGTCTGGCGCCCTCGGCCTCCCAGTCCAGTCACGCACGGGGCTGCAGAACTTGGGTCTGGGGCAGTAGGAGACAGGACACCAGAGGCCCGCATTCAGAAAGCAGGGAGCCTTTCAGGTCCGAGTTCCCTGAAAGTTTGGTCCCAAAAAGACAAGTAAGAAAGTGGAGTCAAGAAGCAGTGGCGGAAAGAGTACAAAGGGGTGACAAACGTGTTTGGGGGTGATTCATCATGCACACGCATTAATACTTGGGCGGGGGCTAGCACTCTTCTCTACCCTTTGGCGAGGTGATGACCCTAGCTTAGAAAAAATCCTCACCGCGCCCCAGTCTGCCGTGCTGGCTTGCGGGGGGCCGAGTTAGGACTCTCCTGCTTACTACCTTCGGTGTGACTCTGGGCAGATACATTCTCTCTCTGAACTTCAATTTTCCACTTAGTGAAATGAGAAAGATAATGTTACCTTCCTTCTTAACTCAAGGGCAGGTGTGAGGATCAAAGGCGATCAGGACGTGGCTGTGCTTTGTAAGTGGCAAAGCCATTAACATAGGTGAAGCATTAGTGTGCTCCCTGGCACTGAGTCCTCACGTTTAGAATGGCTGAATGGAGGCTCCGAGGTGCAAACTCAGGTTGTAACCTTATAAGGCATGATTGGACTACGAGGGGGGAAAAACCAAAACGGTTAGCTTTCTTCCTAACTTTGGTTATTCCTGTATTTCCAAATGGGCACGCAAATTCTGAAATTCAGAATACCCCCTCCTCCAAATCCCAATTCTCCCAATTCTTTCTGAGCCTTGCCCTTATTGCGAAATCTTACTAGTAGCCCATTCCAAAACCCCGCAATCTCCGCCGCTCTCGAGGGTGGGAGTAGAGGGGTGGGGAGGGGGTGTCGGCGAACCCCGATCCTCCAGGCTGCGTTTTGCGCCCTGTCCGGACGGAGTCAGGGGTCGCAGCCAGCTCAGGCTCGGAGCCGGCAGAGGGCGCGGTCCACTCGAGGCCGCAGCTCCCGAGGGCCGGAGCTTGGCCCATCCGCGTGGTACCCTCTCTGGCTCTTGACTTTCCACGCCAGGAGGCCTCGCACTCTAGGCTGCATAGATACTGGGTAAGGACCCCAAGAGGTTGTGCCGGCCCTACTTTGGCGGACTTACAGTGTGAACTCTGTGCCCAGAGTCAAGACTGTGGAAGTTCCTGTGCCAGTCTCCCGGGGCTCATCCCTAAGCCCTCTGGGCATAAGGGACACCCCCACCCCTAAACTCCAAACCAGGCACCGACAGACAAGCAGAGAGCACGCCCGAGTGCAGGAGCGCGCATGCCGGAGGGACGAAAGGGAGGGGGGAGGGCAGCCCAGGCCCCGCCCCTGTAGCGCTCCCTTCCCCTATAAAGCAGGGGATCCGGAGCGAGCCTCTCAGTGGTTTCTGAGTGACACTAGCGAAACAGCTGTAGCCTTACCACCTCTGGTTTCTCACCGCAGCTTGGACGGTAGGGTTTTGCCTCTGCCAGAGTGCCGTCTCGGGACTTTCTCCTCCCAGATCTTGACAGATCACCCCCCTCAACAGGTAGGTGCTGTAGTGGGTGCGTGTAAAGAGGGGGACCTTGCTGAGACAGGAGACTGGGCGCGCTGGGTGAGGGGTCCTTTAAGGGGTGCGCCCCACAGCCTGGGCCCAGCTCTTATACACAACTGGAACTCCAGTGCCCTCTGCTCTGTCAACCAAATTCTGAAAAGTTGAGCAGGGGACCTGGCACTACGC
Source organism: Carollia perspicillata (assembly GCA_004027735.1). Taxonomy (NCBI): domain Eukaryota; kingdom Metazoa; phylum Chordata; class Mammalia; order Chiroptera; family Phyllostomidae; genus Carollia; species Carollia perspicillata. The sequence goes on from PVKM010000231.1 coordinate 92,111, forward strand.
AGCGGCCTTCCCTGCGGGTCCGGGTGCAAATGCCGCTGGCGCCTCTCTGCGCCCCGGGGAGATAAGCGTCTGGGTCGGGCAGACCAGTGCTGAGCCTGCCCGCACCCGGAGCCCTCACCGGCTCTCCGTACCCCGCCCGGGCGGTGCTGCAGGACCCGGAGCTCACACTCCTTTCTCTCCTCCCCAAGGGTTTGCGCATCGCCGCCAGGATGAAGCTGGCTCCCGTCGCCCTCCTGTACTTAGGCTCGCTCGCCTTCTTAGGCGCAGACGCTGCGCGGCTCGACGTGGCGTCAGAGTTCCGAAAGAAGTGAGTCGCGGGCAGAGCTTTCCAGTCCTTGTACCTGGAAGACGGGGAAAGTGGAGAGTGGTTCTGAGGGGTTAGAAGCTAACGCGAGCAGCGAGGGGCCGGACTCTCTCCTGGATCCATGCGAACAGACTATATTTCTGTTTTCCAGATGGAATAAATGGGCGCTAAGTCGTGGGAAGAGGGAACTTAAGGTGTCCAGCAGCTACCCCACCGGGCTCGCCAACGTGCAGGCTGGGCCTGCCCAGACAATCATTCATCCCCAGGACGTGAAGGGGGCCTCACGCAGCACCCAGGCCAGGTAACTATGTTCGGCGTCTGCATCGCATGTTGGGGTGTGAGCTGTCCCCCACTGTCATGGCCCAGGGGGTCATCCGGGCTGTGTGGCAGTTCAGAAAGCAGTAGCAGTTTCCAGCCCCCTTTGGTCCTGAAATGCTCGCGTTCCTGGTGGCTGGGGCCCAATCCCTGCTTGATGGGGCTCTCACGATGCCTTCCTTTCCCTCTCCAGCAGTCTGGACGCTGCCCGAATCCGAGTAAAGCGCTACCGCCAGAGTATGAACAAATTCCAGGGTGTGCGGAGCTCCGGCTGTCGCTTCGGGACGTGCACGGTGCAGAAGCTGGCGCACCAGATCTACCAGTTCACAGACAAGGACAAGGACGGCGTCGCCCCCCAGAACAAGATCAGCCCTCAGGGCTACGGCCGCCGGCGCCGGCGCTCCCTGCCCGAGGCCGGCCGGGGCCGGACTTTGTCGTCCGCGGAGCCACCGGCACGCCTGGCTCCAGCCTCCCGCTCGAATCAAGTGCTCGCCTCCCTCTTTAGGATTTAGGCCCCTGTGGCAGCAGCGATCAGTAGCATTTGCATCTGGAGGGCGCCTCCCGGGCGGAGGGCTTCCCGCAGCCGAGCCTCTCTCAGCCTTTGGGGACAGGACTGAATCGGCTGCGCAAAGACCGGGAGTTCGGGAGGCACCGTTTGGCGGCCAACCCTGGCCTTGCACGGGTCCCTCCTCCTCAGAGGCAGCGTCCCTTTCGGCCTAACCGGGCCCGGGTGTACCGGGGGAGGAGGGGAGGTGCGCAGAGGAATCCCAGGGAAAGTCTGCAGGACTCATGGAGAGGAGAAGCTGAGAATTAAATGCTGAGACCCCCGGGGCAAGGGTCTGAGCCACTGCCATGCCTTCCCCCAAACTGATTTCTCAGGGGGTACCACCCCACCGGGGTACAAGCCCCCACTATTACTTGAACCTTCCAAAACCAAGAGAGGAAAAGTGCAATGCGTGTAGTCTATACAGAGGTAACTATCAATATTTAAGTTTCTTGCTGTCAAGATTTTTTTTGTAACTTCAAATATAGAGAGATATTTTTGTACGTTATATATTGTATTAAGGGCATTTTAAAGCAACTGTATTGTTCCCCTGAGTATTTTAATTCGTGAATGTCTCAGCGAGGTGTAACATTGCTGCGTGGAATGTGTGAAAGTTTGTGTGTATGAAAGAGACTTATTACCTCTGGTGGAAGAAGGAAACGCCGTGTCTCTGTATAATCTATTTACCTAAAATGAGTGATATGCGAAATAGCAAACCAATAAACTGCCTCGATGCTGATTCATTCTCGGGTCACGAGTCTTGGGAGGGAGGGTGCCCCTGGTCCTGGAAGGCCCGGGAGCCTTCGGGTCACACTGACTGGACTAGGGAGGTGGGACAGCTGTGCGGGTGGGGTGCTGGCTGGCCTCTCTCCGCGCCCGAGTTGTCCGGAGTAAGGCTCTCCCTGCCGGGAGCGCGGAGCTTCGCAGAAACGGGTCAAGGCTTCACGGAGACGCCGGAGGTATAGCCTCTAGTGGTGGCTGGGCGGGTGGAATGGGGTGAATTCCGGTCCGGGGCGAACCTGGATTCTCCTGTTTGCGCAAAAGTCCCAGATTTCATGGAGTTGCGCACGAAACCCTACACTAAAGTGCGCCTCGGAGTGCTATTTTGGGGTGGTCTCTGGAGCCTTCTAGGTGAGGAGTTACCCCGGGCTGCCTTGGTGTTAAAGTTAGAAGCTACTACTGCAAAATACTCGGACTCCTCCCGGAAACCCGCAAAGGGGCAAGAAACCTCAGTCCTCTCCCGGCTGGTGCCCTAGCTTGCGCGCGGGCTCATAAGCGAGGCTGCGGCGCCCCCCGCCGGCCGTCTTGGATGAGAGCGAGAGCCGTTCGGCAGTACGTGCGGGTAGTAGGCTCTCCTACGTGGGAGTCAGCACACAACCTTAATGAAAGAGGAAAGGAAAAAAAAAAGCTAGCTTGCAGATGCCAACCAGGGACGGCCCCCTCGCCCTGCTCTGGAGCTCACCGTTCTGGGACCGTGACTCAGCGCCCACAAGCTGTGCAGTGTGCAGCTGCTGGCCGCAGGCACGCGGGACGGACGTGCCGCAGGAACCGTGCGCCGCTGACAGCCTCAGACCTTCATTGTTCCGCCTCCCCTTGCTGCTCTCCTCTTCCTTCCTCCTTCTCAAGCCTTTTTCGTTGTTTTTTTTTTCTTTATGATAAAGCTCTCTTTATGCTTTATCATCTTAGAAGGTTGACCCCAGTTCTGGTGGTAGAAGCTGGACGCTAAGCCTCAATGAATGACTAGAAGGTCAGGGAACATGAGAACTGGACAGAAGGGGAAGAAAAGGGCAGGCGCTCCTGATTTTGATTTTCCTGCTCCATTTATCTCAACCAATATCCCGAAGACCCAGGTCGGAGACCGATTTTTTGTCCTTTCCAGAAAGTTTCCCTGGCCTTTCTTTCCACTTCAAGGCATGGCTGACATGCCGTGTTGGTGCTTATAGGTGATCTCAGAAAACTTCCTGGTAAAGAAAATCTGAGGGTGAGTTTGGAGAATGAAAATGTTTCCAGGGCATCCAATCTTCTCCTGGGCCTTTTGTATCAATTGTATTCATGTCTCCCTTCTGAGGGCCTAGGATAGTTCCTTCCAGAAAAGGCCTGGGTCTGGGGTCCAAAGACAACCTGCTTCCGAAAGCAGTTTCAGTTGAAAAGTACATCTCAGCGTATGGAATTTCCTTAAGACCAGACAAGTTCTCAATTCTGGGTGCCTGGCTGTGGACAGTGTCATTCTCCATATAGTTCATTGTCCTATTGATCTAAATTTTGTGAGGTTCATTAGAATTGAGGTGGCTACAAATACAGCAACGAACGGAACACTCGTGTCCTCAAGGGCCTTTTGGTTTTTATTTTTTTCAAGACTTTATTTTTAGAGAGAGGGGAAGGGACGAAGAAAGAGAAAGAGGGAAACATCCACTAACCTACAACCCAGGCATGTGCCCTGACCAGGAATGAAATCGGCAAACCTTTGGTTTGCAGGCTGATGCTCAGTCCACTAAACCACATCAGCCAGGGGGACATTCAAGGGCATTTTAATAAATACTCACTTAGAGGGAATTCTGTGTCCGGCACTACAAAAGGTACAGAGCATGTAAGAATGGAGAAGTAACTAACAGGTACAGTCATGGAACTTCTGTGCCAGTGAGCGGTTCTGGGTGGTCTGCAGGGGACCACAGAAACTGCGGAGAACAGCAGACACTTCAGCCTCACAGACAGCGGATTGGGATTAAATACTCAACCTTTTCCTTGAGCCAGTGTTTGTCCCACAGCCACAGGGCCCTCCAGCCAAACCTCATCCTGGCAGAGCTCCAGCCTGCAGGAAAGGCTGCCAGAGGCAGGTCGGGCACTAGCTTAGGGCTGTTCTGAGCAGGGAACAGGCATCTAGCCTTCTGCCTGGGGAGTCATAAGACTCCCTTCAGGGAGTCCAAGGCGAGTGAAAGAGGTGGTTTAACTCTGAGATGAAAGAGTCAGCTGCTTAGCTGGAGTCCTTTCCAACTGAAAATCCTGTGATTGGAGATATGTCTGAAGAGACAGAGACCTTAAGATCAGACTGGTACAAGTTCAGGATTGACTGAAGGTCACCATCAACCCTGGGGACCTGCTCTGTGAGCCATGCAAACTACCTTCGAAGTTTTTTTCATAAGGTGTTGAAGCCTGTCAGGATAAGGCCTCCTGATGCCAAGAACACATCATTTATCAACAGCGATGAGTCATTTGTGAGCTGATTCGACCTGTCTGTGGCTGAGGAGCAGTCACAGCTTTTATCTTTAGCTACTGTTGCTGACTGTGGGAATGGTACCATCCCTTTGTAATCAAGCAGGGTACCAGGAGATTTCTTGAAAAGCCAACACCTTGGCTGAACAGCTAAGAGTGAAAGGGAGTGGGGGGGGGGGCGCAAAACTAAGGTTTTTTTTAAGCACCTGTTTTGTATCAGACATTCTCCTGGCCACTTTATACACCTTACCTCATTTAATTCTCATAGCAGCCTTGTGAAGTAGGTGTTATCTCTGCTTGTAGATGAGGAAGCTGAATCTCAGAGACACAGAGTAACTTAGGCAAGGGCACACAGTGAGTAGTAAGTGCTGGAGTTTGGGTTTGTACCGAAGGGCTATGGGTTATTTTAGTGTTAAAGACATAGAGAGTGAAGTGGGATAATTTTAACATTTGGATTCTCAAGTCAGATGTCCCCAGATGTCCTCTGATCCTGGGATGGCTTGGGTAGGTGATTTACACCTGTGGTTCTGAAAGATTTGCATGAGGCCGATTGAACTGGGGAGAACTGCTTCAGTGGTATGCTCAGTGAGGGCAAAATAAATACATGAAGTGAGTTTTAAAATTCTCGGTCCTTGTTTGAAGAAGGGATTATAAATCAGGCATAGTCTTTTTTCCTCCCTGTTGAGCTAAGTCACTGACCTCTTTGGTTTTCATTGCCAAATATAGTTAGAACATACACTGAAGGCCTCAAGAGCCGGCTTCTGAGGAGAAGGCCTCTGAGCTATTCCTGGCCAAACACAGTCCCTTCACTGGAGGTCTTGAGTCACATGGAGGGACACCTATGTCTACAAAGCTGTAAATAGAGTTTCCACCCCTGAGGTGGAACCTTTTGTCTTTGGCAACTGCTGCCCAAGGCGGCTTTTCAGAGGCTGTCATGAGCTGGCTCTGAGAGAGAGCTCCGAGGGCTGCCCTTCCTTTCTCTAGTCAGGAAGAAGAGGGCCTGTGATCCTGGGTCCAGCAGAGGCTTCTGCCGAAGCTGGATCAGAGGCTTGGTCTTCATTTGCATGGGAAGAAGGGCAAGGCTAGATAGCTATCTGGTGGTCCCACTGGTCTTGTTCCAGAGCTATTTTGGAACATTCTGGAAAAACGATAAAATGACTGTGACCACACAGGCAGCTTAATTTAGTAGGTTACTGTACATTTATCCAACAGCAAGAAAGCAGTTATGAGTATTTAGCTGAATTTTTGAAGCATAAAAATGCATTTTACTTATTACACAATATTTATTCAGTGTAGAAAAAAAGGATCCACCTTTCACACTACTCCCAGAGATAACTTCTATTAACATTTTAGTATATACCCTTTTAGACATTTATGTGTAATACATATACACATATGCATACTTTCAAAATGTGAATTTAAGTGCATAGAACTGAATTAAACATATTCCTCTGTTTAAGGCAAATTGCCATGATCAGTCTCTGCAAGCTTCTCTCTTGTTTTAATTATTTTATTTTTTCTCCCTTAATTTCCTTCGCAGGAAGGAAATGCCCCTTTCATCTCCTTCACAGGAACCCTCTTTAGCATATTTGATATCTGTTACTTGTTATATATATACATATAATCTTGTAAAATCTGTTGTGTTGTCTTGTGACTATGTCTTTTTAACATATAAATATATATATTGTTAACTAGCACCTTTGATTGAATTCATTCAGGTGACACTGGTTAATAAAATTATATAGGTTGCAGGTGTACAGCTCAAGAATACATTGTGTATATTGTATTGTGTGTTCGACACCCCAAGTCAAGTCTCCTTCCACCACCGTTTATCCCCTCTTTACCCTCTTCCGTTTCCATCCACCCCTCTTTCCCTCTGGTAATCATCATACTTTCTGTGTCTATGAGTTGTTGTTGTTGCTTAATTCCTTCCCCCTTTTCACTGAGCCCCTTAACCTCCTCCCCTCTGAAAGCTGTCAACCTATTCTTTTTACCTATGAGTCTGTTTCTATTTTGTTTGTTAGTTTATTTTGTTCATTAGATTTTACGTATAAGTGAAATCATATGGCATTTGTTTTTCTCTGACTGGCTTATTTCACTTAGCTTAATACTGTTCAGGTCTGTCCTGGCTGGTGTGACTCAGTGGATTGAGTGTGGGTCTGCAAACCAAAGGGCTGCCAGTTTGTTCCCCAGTCAGGGCACATGCGAGAAGCAACCCCACATTGATGTTTCTCTCCCTATCTTTTTCTTTCTCTCTCCCTCCCCACTCCCTAAAAATAACTAAATAAAATCTTTTAAAAAATACTGTCCAGGTCCACGCATGCTGTGGCAAAAGGTAAGATCTCCTTCTTTTTTATGGCTGAGTAGTATTCCATTGCATAAATGTGCCATGGATTTTTTTATCCACTCATCTACTGACGGACACTTGGGCTACTTCCAAATCTTGGCTATTATAAATAATCCTGCAATGAACATAGGGGTGCATAAATTCTTTCAAATTAGTGTTTTGGGCTTTTTCAGATATATTCCCAGAAGTGGTACTGCTGGGTCATAAGGCAGTTCTATTTTTAATTTTTCGAGGTAACTCCATGCTACTTTCCATAGTGCCTGCACGAATCTGCATTCCCACCAACAGTGCATGAGGATTCCCTTTTCTCCACATCCTCATCAACACTTGTTTGTGGATTTACTGATGATAGCCATTCTGATAGGTGTGAGGTGATATCTCATTGTGGTTTTAATTTTAATTCCTCTGATGATTAGTGACATCGAACATCGTTTTATATGTCTGTTGGCCATCCATATGTTCTCTTTGAAGAAGTGACTGTTCAGGTCTTGTGCCCATTTTTTAACTGGATTTTTTTTCTGGTTTGAGTTTTATAAGTTCCTTATAAATTTTGAATGTTAATCCCTTATCAGCTGTATCACTGGCAACTATGTTCTCCCATTCAGTGGGTTTTCTTTCCATTTGTTGATGGTTTCTTTTGCTGTGCAAAAACTTTTTTTAAAGTATATATTATTGATTATGCTATTACAGTTGTCCCATTTTTTTCTCTCCTTCATTCCCCTCTGCCCATTCTCATCAGCATTCCCCCCACCCCAAAACTCCTTAGTTCACATCTAAGGTCATACACATAAGTTCTTTGGCTTCTCCATTTCCTATACTATTTTTAACCTCCCTCTGTCTATTTTGTACCTACTAATTATGCTTCTAACTCCCTATACCTCTTCCTCCATTCTCCCTTCCTGCTCCCTGCTGATAACCCTCCATGTGATGTCCATTTCTGTGATTCTGTTCCTGTTCTAGTTGTTTGCTTAGTTTGTTTTTGTTTTAGTTTTTGTTTTAGGATCAGTTGTTGATAGTTGTGAGTTTGTTGTCATTTTATTGTTTATAATTTTGATCTTCTTTTTCTTAGATAAGTCCCTTTAACATTTCATATAATAAGGGCTTGGTGATAATGAACTCCTTTAACTTGACCTTATCTAGGAAGCACTTTATCTGCCCTCCCATTCTAAATGATAGCTTGCTGGCTAGAGCAATCTTAGATGTAGGTCCTTTCCATTCATGACCTGAAATACTTCTTTCCAGCCCCTTCTTACCTGCAAGGTTTCTTTTGAGAAATCAGCTGATGGTCCTTTGGGAACTCCTTTGTAGGTAACTGTTTCCTTTTCTCTTGCTGCTTTTAAGATTCTCTCCTTATCTTTACTCTTGAGTAATTTAATTGTGATGTGTCTTTGTGTATTCCTCTTTGGGTTCAACTTCTTTAGTACTCTCTGAGCTTCCAGGACTTATATGTCTATTTCCTTTGTCAGACTGGGGAAGTTTTCCTTCATTATTTGTTCAAATAAGTTTTCAATTTCTTGCTCTTCCTCTTCTTTTTCTGGCACCCCTGTGATTGGATATTGGAATGTTTAAAGTTGTTCCAGAGGTTCCTAAGCCTCTTCTTATTTTTTTGAACTCTTATTTCTTCATTCTGTTCTGGTTGAATGTTTATTTCATCCTTTTGTTCCAAATCATTGATTTGAATCCTGATTTCCTTCCCTTCACTTTTCATTCCATCTATTTTTCTCTATTTGACTTTGTATAGCCTTTACTTCTTTCTTTATTTTCATCCATACTGAATCATTTCTGTGAGCAACCTGATTACCAGTGTTTTGAACTTGACATCTGATAGGTTGTCTATCTCCTTGTTGCTTAGTTCTTTTTCTGGAGTTTTGATCTGTTCTTTCACATGGGCCATATTTGTTTGTCTCATCACACCTGATATGTTGTAAGGTATTCACCATGGCAGGGCAACCCACTTCACTGCATTGCGGCCCTGTACTTGGGAGAGGAGTCAGAGAGGAAACAATGATGCTTCCTCAGCTCTACCCACCCGCACCACTTTTAGTCACTTCCCATGAGTGAATTGTGCCCTTTGAGGTACTGCCCTGGTGCTGTTTCCCAGGTGGGTGGGCTTGTGTATTTTCTAGGACCCTGTGGGCCCCTCCAATGGACTCTCCCGTGAGACTGGGGGTTTCTCCCACCACTGCAACCTCCACAGGTTTTTTACAGCCAGAAGTTTTGAGGCTTTATTTTTCTGGCACTGGAACCCTGGGTTGAGTGGTCTGTCTCACTCCCCAGTTATTCCTCCGGCTTTATCTGCACATGAATGTGGGACCACCCAGTCTACCAGCTGCCACTTTGCCACATGCCCTCTTCACCCTGGCTGCCCATCTCTGCCCCTGCTACTGGTCTGGATGAATGTTACTTCTTTAACTCCTTGGTTGCCAGACTTCCATATAGTTCAATTTTCTGGAAGTTCTGGTTGTATTTTGTTTTTGAATTTGTTGTTACCCTTCTTTTGGTTGTGCGAGGAAGCGAAAGCATATCTCCCTACACCTCCATCTTGGCAGAGAGTATGTAAAAACTTTTTAGTCTCATGTAGTAACATACTAATATACTGACTAAAAATTGTTCCTACTTTTCTCATGGAACCCTTAAGAAACAACCATCCCAGTAGATTGTTTCTTCTTATTGCTGCATATTACTTCATAATATGCATCTTCCACACTTTACTTTTCTTATCTCCCAGTGAAGGACACTTGGGTTACTTTCAGCACCCCTCTGCCATAAATAAGATGAACATCCATTTGCTATCCTCTTATGGATCAGAATGAGAATTTCTTAAGATAGCACCACTCGGTCCAATGTCTTCTAATACGGATTATTTTAAATTCTGCGAGATTACCTTCTGCAGTGCCTCTTTGCAGTCCCACCAGCAGTGCCTGAGAGTTCCCACTTCCCTAAGTCCTTGCCAGCCTCCCCGTGGATCCATTCTTCTGATGTTTGCCATCTCGATGAGCATAAAATAATAGGGCACTGTTGGTTTAATTTTCGCTACTGATCACTGGTGAATTGTAGCACATCCTTTATTGGTTGTTTGAATTTTCCCTCTTGCGCCACAACATTTTTAAAAAGTTGGATCTTATTGGTCTGTCACTTGCTTTTTTTCATCAGTATATTTTGGACATCTTCCCATGTCAACAAATATATCTATACAACATCATTTTTATTGCCTATATAATATTTTAGTTATATGAAAATGTCACCATTTTGTGACCACTCTTCTGCTCTTGGACATTAAGGATTTTCCTCCTACATTTTTACTATACAACATGCTCCAGTAAACATCTTTGAGCCTTTATTTTAGGATAATTTGATAAATTATTTTAAGGATATAAATTCTTACAAGTAAAATTATTGGGTCAGTGGATATGCATTTTTTTTTGTTATTATTAAATCATCTGGTGCACATTGTCAGTTTGCCCTCTGGAATGATCAGGTTTACTTCTAACAGTGTATAAATGTAAACTTTCTATATTCTTAGCAACACTGACCATCATCTATTTTTTCTTTCTTTTTTAATCTTTTCTAATAACTGTCATTCAATGGGTAAAAATGGACGTTCCTACTAGTTTTTAGAAAGTTTTATTCCTTTAAAAATTTTTAAAAAAAATTATTTATTTTTAAAGAGCGGGGGAGGTGGGAAGAAAAACATCAGCGTATCCATCGGTTGCCTCCTGCATGAGCCTGGACTGGGGACCGAACTCATAAATAATGGAACGAGTGACCTTTCTTTCACTTTGCTGAAAGATACCCAACCAGCTGAGCTACACCAATCCCTTTGTCCTTTTTCCCTCCTTTCTTTCCTGCTTTCTCTCTTTTTCTCCTGTCTTATTTTTCCTCTCACATCATATCATTTCATCCTTACTTCAGTATGTATCTGTTTTAAAAAAAAGTTTCATTACATAACGAAATGCTATTGTCCCATTTCACTTAACAGTTTTGTGGTATTATCTCATACCCAGTCCATAATCAAATTTTCCTTATTGTCTCAAAATGTCTTTTGACAGTGGTTTGTTCAAAATACACTCCAAACAAGACTGTATCTCTAACGTTTCTTTAACTTAGAGCCACTCGCCTCCCTTTCTGTTTTCATGCCATTGACTTGTTAAAGAAAACAATGTTTAATAATTGTTATTTAGAACATTTATTATCAAGATAAATCTTGATTCTCTACTTTGCTTGGCCTGTGTAGATTCAGCCAGAATGTTCTGGCCGGCTCCCTTGTTGGGGTGGGTGGAGGTGGGGGAGCTGGTGTGGTCACTTTTGCAGTATTTCCTGCAGAGAGAAAGAATCTTGAAATGTGAATTTTTGGCTTTTCTTTGCTACACTTATTTTCACTTGACCTTTCTCCTAGTAAATCAGAGGCATTGCCTCAAGGAGAAAAGATTGGTACAACCGGAAGGCAAAGAGAAAGAAACAGTCAGAACAAAACAATGTTCAGTTTTCTGGCTTTTAAAATAGCCTCTTGAAGCCCACATCAAAAACAATAGTTTTGAAAGCCAAAGTATTTTATTTGCTGAGAACCAGGTTTTGTTGAGAAAAGAAAAGGCCCTTGAGAATCAAAAGGAAAGGCCCGGAAGCATGAGGGATTGGGCTTTGCCCTAAGAACACAGTGGAAAGAAACTAGAGGGGGAGCCTGACTCAGCCCCTTCACCCCAGAGTCCTTGGGCTGGGCAAAGCAAGGACCTAGGAGGTTGGAGGGAGACGTGGGAGTGGGGAGAGTCCCACCTACGGGAGGACAGCGGGGGTGGGAGTGTGCTGCAAGCCCAAGGGGGCATATCCATGCCCAGAGCTCACCTGCCATTTGAGTGAGTCCCAGTTTAGCTGTTCTTTTCACCACCGCCTGGGGCTTTCTTCAACAGCCTGCAGGACTTGCTCAGATGGCCCAGCAGAATTGACACTTGCCTATGCCCAGAGTCATTTTTGAGCCCCATCCAGATTGCTGTGCCCGACAGAGGACACTAATGAGCTATCCACAACTACTCAGATCGAAAGGTGGGGGCATTCTACACTGAAGGAGAGTGGTGGAGCGAAAGGCAGAGCCACCCCTTTTGTACCGGGTGGCATTGCATTGCATTCACAGGTCACACATGGCACAGCCTCGCTCTCCCAGCCTAGTTTTGCTTGCGTTATAGCCTGGGTTTTTTTCTCGATTTGATGGGCTTGTTCTGGCAGTGAGAGCAGTGATCCTTAACTTCCTTTGCCTGTTAAAATCACTTGGGGGAGCTTTAAAAAAGTACTGATAATAGGCCCCATCTCAAAACAATTGAACTAGGTTCTCTGGGTGGGGCATAATGTCACTGTGTAATTGTGAGTGAATTTTATCTTTGTGAGACCACTTAAGTTGGTTCAGTCCAGACATAATCATTCTTCAGCTATTTCAAAAATGTACCCCAGTGATCAAAACAGACTGAGGCCAAGAGTGAGTGAGTGAATTGGTGTATGTATGTATGTGTATAGTTTTAGATTTAGGGTTGCATCCAGTGACACCTCCAGACATAAAAGGGTTAAGTGCAGCAGGGGCAAGTATTTGGAGAGAAGACCAGCTGCAGGTGATGGGAAGAATGCCAGCTCAGGGTGAGGCAACAGACAACAGGTGGTTCTGCTGTAAGGAGTTGGCATCAAGGGGGAACCGCAGGAAGCAACAGGGCATCAAGAATGGCAGAGCCCTGGCCTGTGTGGCTCAGTTGGTTAGAACACTGTCTCGTACACCGAAAGGTTGGGGGTTCGATTCCTGGTCAGGGCACATCCTTAGGTTGCAGGTTTGGTCCTCAGTCAGGACATGTATGGGAAGCAACCAATCGATGTTTCTCTCGCCCTTCCCCTCTCTCTAATATCAATAAACATATTTTTAAAAATAAAAAAAAAGAATGGCAGCGAGCACGGCAGTGGGCATGCTAGGAGCAAACTAGGCAGGCCCACAGGAAGTCCAGCTGTAGGAGAGAGAGGATTCTGCTTGTGACAGCTTGCTGTGGGCCAAATTGTGTCTCCTCTCCCCAAGTTCATATATCGAAGTCCTAACCCTCAGAACCTCAGAACGTGAGTGTATTTGGAGATAAGCCTTTCATCAGGAAATTAAGGTCAAATGAGGTGTTATGTGCGGACCCTAATCTAATATGACTGGCATCTTTATAAGAAGAGACTAGGACACAGACCTTTGATGACCACGTGGGGACACAAAGAGAAGGCAGCCATCTGCAAGTCCAGAATGAGGCCTCAGAAGAAACCAAACCTGCTGGCATTTTGATCTTAGAATTCTAGCCTCCAGAACTGTGAGAAAAATTTTCTGTTGTTTAAGCTCCACAATCTATTTTTATTTTGTTATGGCTGTCCCAGTAGACGAATTGTCAAAAGGACTGGTGAGGACAGGGCAGGGCTGTGGTCTTAGAGATAGTGTATCATAGCTGGTTCTCAGCACCGGGCACACAACAAGGGTCAGAGTACCAGGACTGAATCACTGATTCAGGCAAGCAGGATCTCATTCATTCATTCAGTCAGTCAGTCAATCAACAATGTTTTATTAAGCTGTGCTGGTCTCCTTTCCAGGCACTGGATATACTATTGTAGCGGTCTAGATGAGAGTTGAAGTTGGCTTGCATTATGAGGGCAGCAGGTGATTTAATACTGAAACTGTTAGAAAGGAGGAAGGTCTTAGGTCTGGGTGGTTCTTATTAAATGCTATTCTTGCTAAATGTTAAAATGTAGTATTTTTCCAGCTATAAACAGGATGAGCTTGACAGAAGCCCAACCAGATAAGTGTAGTCAACTGCAAAGAAGAAATCAGTATGTAATTTACCAAGTAGTGTATACAGAAGCAATGGAAAAGGCTCCTTTTGGGGAGAGGGAGCTTTGGCTGTGAATCCCTTGACTACAAGTAAATAAAAGTACCTTGCTACAACCATGTCTTCTTCCTCTTTTGAAAAAAATATTTTAAGAAATTGATTTTGAGAGAGAGAGAGAAACATGGAACCGCCACTGAGCTTAGCTACATTCATTGGTCGACTCTTGCATGAGCCTCACAGGGGGATTGAACCTGCAGCCCACGTGCATTAGGTTGACGCTCTAACCAATTGAGCAGCCCGGCCACGACAACCACATCTTGCTCTTGAATAGAACATATTATTCAAGCCCCTTGGCAAGCCCCTTGAGTGTGGTAACAATTTGGCAACTCCAGATGGGACTGTCTTAAAAGGACTCCCTTTTGGACTTGTGGGGACACTAGGCAAAGCAGTCAGTAGCAGCAGCATCTTATTTAGGGCTTACTTGCCTGCGCCTCCATTGGGTGGAGAATATGTTCTATGGGAGATTCCCACTTGGCACTGACCACCCACACCCACCAGAACAGCTGCGTGGCTCTCCTCAACAGCGAAGTAGAGTGGCCACTTGAACCTTTTTGTTCAGCTCTTCAGAAGGAATACAGGTAGGTCAACTCTTGTGGTCGCTTTAATTAGTGTTTCTATTCTCATTTTGGGTACACGTTTGCTGGAAATGTAGCTTCAGTTCCGGTGCATGCTTGGTTTCAGGTTGGTCTGGCAGGAGCTGTCTCCAGGACACTGGTCTCAGGGCCCCACCCAGGTCTAACTCCGGACCTAGTGCCTGGGAGCGCCTGTGAGTCAGTCAAGACATCCTTGAGTGACGTCTTTGGTCCAGTTGACTGGTTGTCTGTCCTGCAGGAGTTGGATTTTGTTCTTCGTGTGTATGTTTGCATTTGCCTTGTTTGTTTTATAGATTGAGTCTCAAGACTCTCAAGATCGAGCGTCTGTTGTGGATTTGGGAGGCATTTTTCTAAGTGTGTCTTCTTTGCTTCCTTGAGCTTCTCCCCTGCAAACTCTACCCTGCTTCCATCCAAGGAGGCACTTTCTGGAGCACCCACAGCCAGCGTGGAACTCATGATGGGAGGTGGGAATGACTCCCCAGCAGTCTCCTGAACAACAATGAGGTCCCATCAGATAGGCCGTACCAACTTCACTTAGGAGGGCAAACAGGCAAGGTCATGGTCTCCAGTGGAGGTGATCTAGGACAGAAGAGAGGGTCTCTTACTTAGACTATGAGCAACACTGAGTGGCAAAGGTTTGGCCGTGAGACTCAGGATCTAGTCTATGGATAATGATGTGAAGATATATGCTTGGGATTATATGGGAAGAATTACCAGTTTATCTCTGAGCTTTTTGAATAAGACTTCCACTGCTTCCCTTCCTTTGAAAGATAACGAAAAAACATTACATGCTACATGTCTGCAAAGAGTCTCATTGATATAAGAGATGTTGTATTAACAGGCATGATTTCAGAAATTTTACCTAATGTGTGGTAACAAAGGCCAAATATCCTATGAGTATTGAAAACTTAATAAAATTAAGATTATCTAATTGGATTGGTGCCAGAAAAAGAGAGAAAAGTTTGTTTTGATTTAAAAATGTAGTTTGAGTCAGCTTTAGTGGACTCTCAAAGTGAAGCAGGTAGAATCTACCGTACGTACGTATTTCGAGTAACAGAAGACCAAACAGGGGGTCTCTTAGACACATGGTATGGGAGGAAGGTAGAAATGATACAGAGAAATGAACTGCTTTCAGTAAGATTTTAGAGTGGTCTTAACGAGTCATTTATTGGTTCTCTGTCCCTTCATATGCAAGGATGGTTCTGAGGTCACTAACTCTGGGCAGGTGTGTGGTCCTGCGTTCTCCTGTGACAGCCCTGTGAAGTCAAGAAGGCTCATGAGCCCTCAGCTTCTTATCTGATCAGCTCAGTGTTGTGTCATCCTCAGAGGCAGCCATGGAAGTTTAGAAACAGAATTCTGCACTGCTAAGGTATGAGCTGGAAGTGAGAGCAGGTGCAGGGAGGCTACCACACCCAGAACCTTCCTCTTAGCAGACTGGGGCTGAATGGCGGGGTGTGAGCCAAGCTGTTAAACAAGGCAGCCTGGGCCCGTCCTCTGCCTCTCACAGTCCACCTCTCTGGGACCTGAGCTGGGGGCAAGCATTGGGGAGGCTTTCTCAATCCATCTTCTCTAGGAGTTCACAAGCTAGAGGACTGAGAGATAGGGTGTGTGGCAAAACTGCTGCAATTGATAAAAGCTACAGGAACTGTCAACAAGGAAGTAGAGTTAAGACGATACCCCAAGGAATTTACGGCGTAAGACTGGCAGGAGCCAGCTTGATGCAACATGGAGACTCCTTTCACCTAACAGTAACCTCTAGCCTCATTATATGCTAATTGTAATCCATTAGCATGCTAAATGACACACCCAGGGCTGTGGAGATCATACAGGAAGCCCACATAACTACACAAAATGGCGGTGGAGATACTCTGAGAAATCTCCACCCCTTTCCTGG
>PVKM010000231.1:108301-127167 GCA_004027735.1 Carollia perspicillata
ATATATATATATATTTTATTTTAATTGTTGTTCAAGTACAGTTTTCTGTCTTTTACTCCTGTCCCAGTCCACCCCAACAGTGCTCCCCACCTCCCTCCCTCCCTCCCATTTCCACCCCCCTTAGTTTTTGTCCATGTGTCCTTTATACTTGTTCCTGTTATCCCTTCCCTTTTTCCTCTGAAATTCCCTTCTTTCCTGCATGAAGCCAAGAACCCACAGTGGGTTGCAGACCCGCGGCCCCCCAGATGCTCAGAACGCCTGCATCAAGAGGAGCTGGGGCCCGTAACTGCTGGTGTGGGCACCTGTGGCCAGGCAGTGCCTTGTGTGAACAGCTCCTAGTGGCATTGCTAACTCTCCTTACTTTTTTCTACTGTTTCATTACA
Source organism: Carollia perspicillata (assembly GCA_004027735.1). Classification (NCBI taxonomy): domain Eukaryota; kingdom Metazoa; phylum Chordata; class Mammalia; order Chiroptera; family Phyllostomidae; genus Carollia; species Carollia perspicillata. The sequence continues at coordinate 108,685 of PVKM010000231.1, forward strand.
ACCTGTTTCCTGTCTTTCAGTCTTGAGCTCCTAATGTCCCCAGTGGGACATGGGGAGGAGGAGCCACAGTCTGTGGAAGATGGAGACTGTGGGTTATATAGACCTTAAGTGATCTGCTCATCTCAAGGCTTGTCCCAGCACCTGCTGGGCAATGGGTTTGGGGAAAAGAAGAGTGCCAGAATGCTTTTGAAAAATTAAAGATAAAACTACTGGACACTCCTGCTCTGGGCTTACCTGATTTGGAAAAGCTTTTTAAACTGTCTGTGCATGAGACTCAATGAATCACCCTGAGGGTTTTAACTCAAATGCTGGGGGCTCTTAGACTGGTGATTGCCTATTTTTCTAATCAACTTGACAGAGCGGTACAAGGTGGCCACCTTGCCTAAGGGCAGTAGCTGCAACTTGCCTGTTAATTTTAGAGGTAGAAAAGTTAACAATGAGACAGCCTCTAATTGGGTTTCACACCAGGTAGTCATGGTCCTTGAAGTCAAGGGAAATAATCCACTAACAGAAGGGATAATAAAATAATTGGACAGTTGTATTCCAGTAAGAATGACCTTAGAAGTGAGCCATTAGCTAACTCAGAAGAAATATGATTCACTGATGATAGTAGCTTTATAACCAGTGTTGTTAGGAGGGCAGAATATACAGCGGCATCCTTATTCAACACCATCAAAGCAGTAGCTCTTCCCCCTAGGACTTACAAAATTTAGCCAGGAAGAGGGCTTTAAGGAGACCCTTGCACCTAAGGGGTGGCTGGTAAATGAACACAAATATTTTTTCCTCAAGGGCTAGCTTGGAAAATAGTCAAAGAAATCCACGATTTCACACATTATGGAAAAAATAAATGGTTAGTTTGGGAATAGTGACCCCAGGCAGGAGAAGAGTCATAATAATGTCATGGATAGTTGTGTGCAAAGAGAAAGGCATTTACCAGCATCACCTTCAAGTGAGGCAGTCCAGGCCTGGGGAATGTCGCCTGGAAAAGACTGGCAAGTTGACTTGACAGCAAGGTCCCCTGCTCCTGGAGGATTCGTTAGTGTTAGTAGATACCTGTACTGGTTGGGTTGGAGCATTCCCATGCCCAACTGAAAGGAGCAATGCAGTTGGAAAGGCACTGCTTAAAGAGTCAGTCCCTCGGTCTAGACTCCCCAGGACCTTTCAAAGGGACAATGGGCTGGCTTTCACAGTGGCCATAACTCAAATGGGCTCTCAAAGTAGCTGGGCGTTACATTCCTCATGAACATCACAGTCCTCGGGAAAAACAGAACAAGGTAATCAAAAGCTCAAAAAAACAACCCTGGCCAAATTGTACCAGGAAACCATGAGACCTGTTTTAAATTACTACCCCTGACCCTTCAGGGCAGCACCTAAAGGAATGCTTAAATTAAGTCCTTTTGAACTTCTGTATGGTAGGCCTTTTGGGGGCTCCTCTTGAATTTTAGGGTGCCTAGACCCATTTATAAAACAGGTTGTTAAACATATGATCCAATTAGGAAAGGCAACTGAAAACTTAAATAAATATGTGAATCAGGTTTTAGCTTCACAAATAGATACATCTTTACAATCCAGGGAACTAGATATATTAAAACCTGGAAACCAGGATCATTGCAAGGTCAACTGAACCACTATAGACAGGTCCTCATTTAGTGTTGTTAATGACTCATTCTTCTCTTAAACTACAAGAGACAGCTCCCTGGAAGTGGAAACGCACAATGGTCTGGTCCCATGTCCATGTGAGGTGGATAAAAATTCCTGAGGGATATCTCAGGAGCAAGGAATCCCAGACCCACACCAGGCTGCCCAGCCCAGGGTTCTAGTGCCAGGAAGATAAGTCCTCATAACTTTTGGCTGCAAAAAGCAGTGGGGATTGAGTCCGTTGTAGAAACTGTATAAGTCCCAAGCAGTTCCTATGAAAAAAACTCACACACAGACTTACTCAGACTCACTCCCTCTGAGCTCCAGCAACAGGATAGCAGCTTGAAAGGCACCAATAGCATATGGAGAGGAATAAAAGTATCTGGCAAAAAGGCTAGAGCTGGGAGGCAGCTTTCTCATAGACAGAAAGGAAGGCAGAAGCCACTGTCCTCTTTCTGAACCCTCCCCCCACAGAGCCACAGAGCCTGCAGGTAGGTGCCACATCTGAGACTCCATCAATCTGGCTAACACTGCTTGCCCTGCACTGGAGATCCTCTGAGACTCCCTCCCACCCAACTTATGGGCCCACCTAAGCTGTTATCAGTGACTTTTCCACATAAATGGCTGGACTTGGCTTATGCTTCACAACTTCCCAAATCATCTCAAACAAGCAATAACTGGTCTCAGTGAGCCCCTAGCCCCCGTACCTCTTGCTTAGTTGCCCCAGGTAAGCCTAGATTTATAGCATGGCTTCTCCTGGGAACCTTTAAGACCAGCACAAGTAACAGCCAGCTCAGATTGCTTTATAGCTCGCATTAAGGTGGCCCTGGGTAAAACACAGGTTGAAACTGACCTTGGCCTGCACCACTCAGGAAACTCCAGAGCCTGCACATCCAGTAGACAGCTAAAGACCATGTCAGAGCACCAGCACCCTGCCCTGCACAGGCAATCCTCCATGGAGGGTGGAGGTTGGTGGTCTGTGGTCACAGCCAGTCATTACAGCTGACTGGCCTGGGTAAATCCCTCCTATTGACCTACCAACAGCAATCAATGCTTGATTAGGAGAGGTGGATGTACTCAGCCCACATGAAGGGTGTACCTTAAGTACCCAGCTTGGGTAATAGGGGAGGATGTGCCACTGGACCCTACAGGATATCTACTACATTAGGCCACACTACCAAGACATGAGTCATAGCAGCTCTACCTAATACATAGAAACAAATACAGGGAGGCTGCCAAAATGATGAGACAAAGAAACATGGCCCAAATGAAAGAACAGATCAAAACTCCAGAAAAAGAGCTAAACAAAATGGCGATAATCAATCTATCAGACACAGAGTTCAAAAACTGGTTATAAGGATGCTCAAGTAATTTCATGAGGTCCTCAACAGCATAAAAAAGACTCAGTCAGAAATGAAGGATACTCTAATTGAAATAAAGAACAATTTATGGGGAAATGACAGTAGAGTGGATGAACCGAGAATCAAAGTGATTTGGAACACAAGGAAGCAAAAAACAACCATGCAGAACAACAATAAGAAAAAAGAATCCCAGAAAATGAGGATTGTGTAAAAAGCCTCTGGGACAACTTCAAGCACATCAACATTTGGATCATAGGGATGCCAGAAGAAGAGAAAGAGCAAAAAATTGGGAAACCTATTTAAAAAAATAATAAAAGAAAGCTTCCCTAATTTGGTGAAGGAAATAGACATGCATGTCCAGGAAGCACAGACAGTCCCAAATAGAATAGATACAAAAAGGGCCATACCAAGACACATCATAATTAAAATGCCAAAGATTAAAGATAAAGAGAGAATCTTAAAAGCAGCAAGAAAAAAGGAGTTAGTTACCTACAGGGAATTCCCATAAGACTGTCAGCTGATTTCTCAAAGGAAACTTTCCAGGCTAGCAGGGACTGGCAAGAAATATCAGTCATAAAAAGTAGGGAGGGATCTACAGCCAAGATTGCTCTACCCAGCAAGCATGTCATTTAGAATTGAAGAGCAGATAAGAGCTTCCCAGACAAGAAAAAAAAGTTCATCATCACCAAACCATTATATAAAATGTTAAAAGGACTTATTTAAGAAAAAAAAAGAAGAGCAAAAATGTGAATAATAAAATGGCAATACATACATATCCATCAACAAGTGAATCTAAAATCGAACTAAGCAAACAAGAAGAACAGAAACAGAAACATGGATATGAAGGGCATTTTGATGGTTGCCAGATGGGAGGAGGATGTGTGGGAATGGATGAAGAGGTGGAGGGGTTAAGAAGTACAACTTGGTAGTTACAGAACAGCCATGGGGATGTATGGTACAGTGTAAAAAGTGGGGCAGCCAAAGAACTTATATGCATGGACATGAACAATGGTGTTGGGGTTTGCCTAAAGGAGTGGGAGGTGCTAGGTGGAGGGGGACAAGGGGTGAAAACTGGGACTACTGTAACAGCATAATGAGTCAAATATAATTTAAAAGAAGATGTACAGCTTCCTGCATGTATCACTTTCAAGTGGAGCCAGCTCTCACCCAGTGACAACAAAGAACCAGACACACAATACTCCTGCACACCCCTGTCCGACCTCAAGCTGCTCTTCAAAAGACAAGATAATTTATGACTATTCTGCACTCCTGTTCTCAGGAACCCCAGAACCTAGGGGACCTCAAGGCTTTAGAAGTCAGACCGTCAGAGAATTTCACTCCTCTAACTCCAAGAGGTACTCTGTCCATGTTCAGCAGGAAGCCATTACAGAAGTATGACTCTCCTCCCCACGCCTCAAAATAAGTGGAAAATCTCAGGGAAATTGTTAGATAAGTCAAGGATCTCAAGGTCTGGGTGGTTCTTACTAAATCCTGTTCTTGTTAAATGTTAAAATATAACCAGTATTTTACAGACCAGCTGTAAACAGGATGAGCTTGACAAGAACTCAACCAGGTAAGTGCAGTCGACTGCAAAGAAGAATCTATGTGTAGTTGACTGAATGGTGTATATAAGCAATGGCTAAGCCTCCCTTCTGGAAGACAGAGCTTTGGATATAAACTTTGTCTCCCTTACTTGCTGCAAGTAAATAAAATTATCAGTACCTTGAGATGACAACGACCATGTCTTACTGCTGAATAGAGCACCCTAAGAACAATATTGCCCAACACGGAGGTGATGCTCCTTCAGCCTCCCTGACTGGACCCATACCCAGCTGCACAGGCATCTGAGCAATTTCATTTTCAGAGAGAAGGAGCAGGGACCAGGTGGGCTTTTTTTTTTTTTAAATAAGTACTCCAGGTATATGATGTTTATCTTTGGGATAAAGTCAAGTTTCTTTTTACAGAGAGTTATCACTGGCACCTTGGTTAACAAACTTTGAATATTTCCCTTGAACGCCTCCAGCTCATGTTCTATAACACGTAACATTCCACCTTTACCTTGATTTGACTTCACGAGATTTTCTAAGATGTCACAGCTTCTTTCCCAAACTATGTTTCAATGGAAAACGCAAGCTTTTCCAGGCAGTAACCTCATAACCTGTGCCACTGTAGACAACCAGCAGATAAATGTCCCTAATTCCTACCACATCTGCTCTCCCAGTCTTACATGACCTTGAGCATAAAAAACAAAAATCTCCAAATCATTTTTTTCCCAAAATAAGCACCCACCCCAAATTCCCCCCTTTCCCCAATTTTTTGTTAAAGACAAATTGTCAACACTGAACGAGCCAACTTTTATTAAAAGCCGGGAAGTCTTTCAAAAGCCCTCAGAGTAAACTGTCCTGTTATACACAAAGTAGATAATGGGAAATAGTTGCGCCTATGTGGTCCCTGTTGATCTCTTCACAAATTCTGGTAACTGGGATTGCTTGGACGCAGGCCTCCTTCTCTACTTTATCACTGTGGGAGACTCTTTTCTCACCCCATTATTTGAAAAATTAAAGTGGTTGAGAGCCCAACTGCTTTGGACTCTGGATTCTTTCATCGGCAGGCAGCATGGGGGAATAATAAAGAACACAGGCTTTGAAGTCAGGCAGCCTCGGGTTTGCACAGGGATTCCTCCGCCTCCTAGCCCTGTAATTGTGGGCATATCACTTAACCAAAGTCTCAGTTTCGTTAGCTGTAAAGTGGGGATAATAATATTTGCCTTATAGGCTTGTTGTGAGGATGAATGGTACGAGTATCGAAGCATCACCCTGTTCCTGGCAGTGTAGTAAATGCTCATTAAGTGGCAACTCTTTTTAATTGTAACAACTAAGGATGCCCTGATTTAGGAAGGAAGGAGGAAAAAGAAGAGAAAGACAAAGAGAAAGACAAATATCCACTCTTCCCCCATGCCAGACCCCAAAAGGTCAAACAGTAGGTGCACCATATGCCAGACCCCAAAAGGTCAAACAGTAGGTGCACCATTTCACCTTGGATTAGTCACCTTTACTTTTTTCTTTCAGCGTTCAGCTTTTTATTGGACTTGTCACACAAGAGGTTTGGTCTAAAGGACCAAAGAATCAGACTCCTCAGATTCTTCTTTCTTTGCTTCCTTCTCCTCAGCTAGGGCAGCAGTAGTGTAGGGGCAGGCCCTCCTGTGGAGGTGGGTCCGCCAGCCCCTAGCAGAGAGGTTTACACAGGGCTGCTATAATCTTACAACCCATGACTGTACAAGATGAGGGCAGAGTAGATGCAGGCGATCTCCAAGATAGAGGCCACGGAGCAGGTGAGTTGCCTTAGTCACCTGATGAAGTGAGGGCCTCTCCCCAGTGCAGCCTTAGCTTCCTCTGAAGGACCGAGCCCCTTACCAGCAGCTGTGAGACAGATCAATCATCTTTTAAATGAGGAGATGAAATCAATGATCTCTAAATTTCTTTCTTTATAGTTCCAAAATTGTATTCAGGGGGAAGTAAACATTGAAGAGCAAAATAAATAAAACTTCAGACTACTTCCTCTGGAGCTCAAGCTGTGCTTCTCCAGGACATCCAGTTCTGAAGCTTATAGGATTATGCCTTTTCAAGAGACAGGGCTTGGAGGAGGAGGCCTGGGTGGAGAATACCAGTGAACTTCATGGCTGCAAAAACAATTTTTTCTTCAGGGTAACAGAATGAAAGCAAAGGGACTTTTGACCTCTCCAAGATTTTTTTTTAAATGCAAAATAGAAGGTATGCACATAATCTTGTTTTCTGATGATCCTTTAAAAAAAATCTGGCATATTAATGACTCCACTTTGAAAGCACTGAACATGAGCGCCAGAAAGAAACTTCTCTTTCTGAACAATGACTGAGAAGGGAATTCTAATGAATATTTTGGCATGCATACCTCATTTTCTGGCTGCTTCAGGACCCAAGAGCCAGTAGGTCATAATTAAAGCCAATAATGTCAACTCCAGACAGTTATTCAAATATTTTCCTGGTGCTGTCAATTCTCCACATTAAATGATTTAACATCGCTGTTGGGGAGTGTAGAACATACATGCAGAGAGGGAATTAAATGTTGATATGAGTTTTGGAACATTCACTGCAAACTGCCCCAAAGATATTGTTTATTACATTCAAAGGAATCATAGGATGTTTTCTTTAGTAGATAATTTTAAAGGACCTTTTCCATGCAAAGGGCTGTGAAGTTTGTCCTTAAGTCCTCAGAACAAGATCACGTTTTGGGCAGGGGGGAACAAAAGCCTGTGTTTGGGGTTGAAGCTTCGTGTTATATAAATAAACGAATTTGTCCTACCTTCACTGGACCTTTCAGGAGTGTCCTCTTTGATCCCAGGAGCTGCTAATGCTTCAGAGACAGTTATGCAACTTACAAAAGACCAAAGCTGCTCACTTTTCTGTAAACCTCACTTTCAAAAAGACAACCCACAAATACATCCGTTTAGGATCCTGGAAACAGTGTCTTCAATTTTGTCTTTTTTTTGTGTGCAAGTTTTGTATCTTGAAAAATAATAACTATGTAAAACCCTCCAGCCCCCCTTCATGTCTCTATTCCTCCGGAATGGAAACTGAGCAGCTCAGCCTAAAGAGGGCCTGCGAGTGTTCTGAAGCACCATTTGGGATGAAATAAACTGGCCAATGACTTCTTAAACGCAAAACTGGATTTGCTCTGCAAAAGAATTCAGCAAAAACTTGGGTTCCAAACTTCAGTGCTGTGCTGTGGCAATGGAAACATTCCAGCCACAACTTGAAATTGGGAGCCAAAATGCTAAGGCAAGGAAGACATTTGAGACCAAACCAGACAGTGATCTTGGCACCGCCTGCCCCTGAGCCTGGAGCCACAGCAGCTGTGGGGTGGTGACGTACGTACCCTCCTGAGGTCTCTAAATCTGTAGGTATACCAGAGTCCAGATTTTGAAACCCCCTTTTTTCTTCCCCATCTTTCTCTATCTACACATTTCACTCATGGTTACATCATAATAGACGGTGTAAATGCTGTGAGGTATGTATGCACAATTCTTAGGCATGCTTCCACTTAATCATGCTTGGGTTTCTTTGAGGACCTCCGCATTGAGAATGAGCAACTCCTTGACATTGGGCAAGAAAAGCTCAGACTCACAGCCACAGCCTCTGCCTCTGTGACCGGGTCCCTCCGTGGCAGTTTCCTGCTTGGCCTGCGGAACCAGGTGGGCACCTGACTCGGGGTAGGAGGGAAACTTTCTTTGGGTTCTCTTGTTGAAATGCACAGAGCCCACCTGAGAAATCTATATTTCCTACATTACAAGACGGCAGTACGCCAGTTTCTGGGTCAGTTGGCCGACTTCACCAGGAGATTATTCCCTCTCGCTTTGTTTTCACGCCAGTTCTAGGGCTAAAAAATGTAAAACTCTGCTGCCACCTGCTGTTTTTTTAGGGATAAACTCTTGAAATGAGTCTAGGATAGTTATGTGTTGGTTTATTTTAGCTAAGTGTCTTGAAGAATTTGGGGGATTTCAGATAATATGTTTGTGTAGTTGAGTAGAAGTGGGCCTGTCATTTTCTAGGACGGGTTGTTGGCCACATCGGTGGCTTCCTTCTTTCGGGGCCTGAAGTCCTGTCTTTCCCACCCTTTGGTATAACCTTGCAGGTGGGGAAGCGGGCAGGAAGGCAGGGCAGACTCTCTGACCTTGGACAACCTTCCAAGGGGGCCCACGCAGGGCTCCGGCCAGTGAGATGTAGATTTGGAAGCCCTTTGCTCATGGGCCACAGATAGCATAGAAGCCGTAACTGAAGGCAGATTCCCCAAGGACAGGCCGTCCTCCCGCAGGTATGTCTGTGGGTGGTGTTTCTTGGAAGTGCCCTTCAGGAGCATTCTGCTCCTCAGAGGTGGCTATAAACCTTGCCTTGAGTTTCATTTCATGACGTCTCCAAACGTTTTATTTTCGTCTTTCTTGAGGAAACTGGGGCAGGTAAAGGAGGAGGGGTGCCAGAAAAATGAAGCCTAGACCAATCTGAATCACTCCCAAGAGCGACTTCTCGGGCTCCAGTGAGATGGTGAGAGGGGGAGGGAAATAATATATCCCTGAAGCACAGTTAAGAGCACAGGGAGAGTTGATAGTTGCAAAAGCTTAGAGGGGCCTGCAAAGGGACCTTAGTCATCGTATAGGAGTCACTCAAAGGACTGTGACCTCCTAGTCTTAACTAATTGGTAGCTTGTTGCTGCTCCAAGTCAGAATGAGGGATTTTCCTCTTTGCAGTCTCCGGGAAGATCCATTTGTATGCAAATGAGTTCCTTCCCTTTGTCTTTGAGAATTCTTTCAACCAAGATCTTTATATTGGCAGAGATTAATGAATCTATTAAGTGTAGTTTTGTATAATTCTAAGTGCCCATTCTTCCTCTTTTTTTTCTTAAAAAAAATAAGATCTGGGACTTTGTGGATAGACACAGATGAAGTTTAAGGAAATGACCCTTGATCTTTTTGCTGTCATAAAGAAAAGGCATCTGACTGGTATTTATAAGCATAGAAGGTATGTGATGGTCTATAACTCTACGTCTGGAATGATACTTTGCACAGGGTACATGTTTGTTAAATGAATGATCAAACTTGGCACCCAGCGTTCTCACCAGAAGGTCTATGAGACCTGTTGGGGAGGGATGGGGGTAGAAAGGAGCAGAAGGAAGAGTCTCAGGATTCATAAGGTGCAAAGTCTGTGGGCGGAGTGACTCACAGGAGCTAGAGCTACAGTAGGACCAAAACTAATACTGTATACTTATTAGCTTCAAAATATATATGCTACTTAAAAATTAGCTTCAAAGTATATGTGCTACTTAAAAATTAAATATAATTCTTGGAAAAAATCAAAGAGGCATGTCCCAAAATTCCTCCCTCCATCTCTCACTCCCTAAACGTGACCGCTGTTAATGTCTTGCACAAGCCGGACCCTGTTTATGCTTCACGTCTTTTCTTGTTTATGTCCCTGTGGCTCTCCCTCCGGATTTTGTAAAGGCTTTGGGCAAGTTCCAGCCTGTCTCAGCTGTGCAGAGTTCAGGGAAGAGGTGCATATTCTGCTGAGGAAATATCGGTATCTCCCTTGGGGGCTAACGTGATGATGCCAATTGGGGGCGAAGCGGAAGATCCTGAGTGGGATTCTCTAAGGGAGAAGGAAAACTCAGGTGGACTTTTAGGAGCAGGGTTTCAGCTACCCTTCTCTGCCTGGAGATTCTCTCTTCATTTTTTAGGTTTTCTTTTTTTCCTTCCCCCAGGTTTATTGAGGTATAACTGACAAATAAAATTGTATATATTTAATGTGTTCAATGTGGTGATTTGATATATGTATAATTGTGAAACGATTACTACAATTAAGTTAATTAACACACCCATCACCTCACACAGTCACCTTTGTGTGTGTGTGCACGTGTGTGGTGCCCCCTTAGCAACTTTTAAGCATACAGTACAGTACTATTAACTCTCGTCACCATACATACGTCAGCTCCCCAGAACTTACTCATCTCGTAAGGGACAGTTTGTACCCTTTGACCAGCATCTCCCATTTTCCTTTCCCTCAGCCCCTGGCAAACAGTTCTGCTGTTCTACTTTCTGTTTCTATGAGTTCAATTTTTTTTTAGAGTTCATATATGAGTGAGATTATACAGTATTATGCAGTATTTATCTTCTGGAGAGTCTTTTGATGGTGCTCAGAATTTGAAGGTTCTGAATTTTTTTTTCAGGAAGGGAAGCAACTTCTCAGGAGATAGAGGAGGTGGTGTGCTTGATTTCAGTAGCATGGGAGGCTCCCGCCCCAGGCATCTGTTGATCCTTGGCTGCCCGTAGAAACCCTGTCTTACCCTAAATGTCAGAGCCAGAGGCCCCAGCCTGGTTTCATAGCCTGGGGTAGAAAAGAGAGTACAGCAGTTGCGAAGAGAAGTGAAGACAACCATAAGGTAGGACAGGTGACTAGTAAATTCTTCCCCTCGCAAGGCTCTCAGAGTTCTATCCCGACAAAGGTTATTTTGCAAGGGTATTTATGGGGCTTTCCGGTGCCTAGATGAACAAAGCTATCCCTGTATCTGCAGACATGCCTTCTGATGAACACAAGCTTCTCCTGGATGGTGTCAGGACATAGCTGTTTAAACATTTTAGGGACCAGGTTTTGCCCCACCTGTTGTGCTTGGTCACTAGAATGCCATCAAGAAAACATAGCAGGGCTTCTGTGAGCTTAAAAAGAGCATTTCAAAATATTGCATTAGCCTTTTGTCCCTTCAGTCTGTTTTTCCTAGAACATATGTGAACTTAGTTGCTACAAATTCTGTTTAAAATAGCTCTTTTGGTGAGTCACCTAAAGTGAAGCTGCAGATATGGTATTGTTTTAGTCATGTCGAGCTTGAAATATTAGCCACCTTGTAATAATTACTCACTGCGGGGAGCTGGGGGAGTGCTCTCACGTGTGTTTTGGGAAAGATTCTAAAATGTCCAGAGAGATAGACGTGCCTCGGATGAGCCGGCAGCATCATGCGTCTAGGAATGGGCTGCAAGAGCTTTGGATTCCAGGCTGCAAGAAACTTCAAGAAATGGTCTCTGCAGGCTCAGATGCTCCTCATGGCCCAAGCCACATGAAGGTCCTTGCACACCAGCCCCCACACCAATAAGCGGACAGAAACTTGGGAAAAATCTCCAAGAGGTCAGGCAGAGGGGTTGGAGGACCTTGCAGATGCTCTGATGAAGAAATTAAAGCTTTAAATGGAACATTAAGGGATGGCTTTAAAGGTCATTATCTAGTTCACACTTACATCAGTCTCTAAATATTGTCAGAAAGTAGATAAGTTTGCCAGGACCACGAATAGTAAAATTGCTCAAAATAGACCTCAGAAATCTTCAAGGCCAGTGCAGCCGTGGCAGGCCATGACGCTCAAACCTGATGCAGCCTCCTGAGAGACCTCGACAGCAATGAGGAATTGCAGCTGCTTAAAGGAAAATTTATACTTGCTGACACTCAAAACTCGCAAAAGCTCTTCAAATCTTGTCTTTCCCTCTTCCACCAAATGGAAGTGGGATGAGAAGGGGAGACATGTGCTCCTTAAATGAAGTCCTTGGTCAGAGACCAGTGGTACCAATGCCTCTGAATGTTCTGCCTTTCTCCTTCCCCATAGTGGAGCTCGTTGCCTGGTTAGCACTGAGCAGTAGCAATCAGCTTTACCCACTGGCTGGGCTGGCCTCACCCTCTGTTGGCCAAAGCCAGGTTACGTCCTGCCAGGCAGCTGCTGGGTGAAAGTCCAGGACTGCTCTCCTGAATAAACAAGTCAAAGAAAGGCAGTTCCCAGCAGTGGATGAGGCTGTTCTCCAGAAGTCTATTTGAAAATCTGTCCTTTGTAACTTAGAAGACATTCCCCAGGATGAGCAATGTTATGCATTGTGGCAAGGTTCCCGGGCTAGCCCACAACACTGGCTTAACTCAAAATGGACTTGGAAAGCAGTGCTCTAGAACTCACTATCATGGGTGATAGATTTGTAGTTTCCTCTTTGGAATTTATATGCATTTTCTGAGCTGGGCATTGTACCAGCTGATGTGGGGGTCCAAAGCTGCTTCAGGGTTATGGGGTGGGTCGATTCAGTGACTCCTGGGTGCCAACACAGTGGCTGTGATCTTCCCTGTCTCCTGTTCTCCCCACTTACGTGCTTGAGGTGGAGGGTGAAGGGATGACTATTCCAGCTTCCCTTTAGTTTGGTTCATCAAGCATTCTGGTGTTGGGCCAGACAGGCCTGGGTAAGAATCTTGGCTCTACCACTTACACAGTTGCATAGCCTCTCTGAGTTTCATTTTCTCTTCAGCAAAATTGGGGTCATGCATGCCTTAGAGAGCCTTGGGGTTGCCTTCCCAACATATGTTCTCCTTCTCTTGATAACCCTCACTTTTGTTAGGGCATTCACATCTCTCTCCAACAAATCACTCCATTCCTGACAGCTTAGGCCAAGTGCAATTCCATGTCAAGGCCATTATTAGGGTGCTGACCTAATTCTGGCCCATGAGCTTACAAAAGCTTAATGGTTATTTCCAGAAAAAAAGTTCCCTCTATCCTGCTATGTAAGTACGGTGGCTATGTGTGGACCCAGTAGCAACAACAAAAGGCCCCTCCTAGACTATAACGGGCCAGATCCAGATGGAAGCTCTCATGGTGGGTGGTAGAGTAGAGAGACAGAAAACAGGGGGCTCCTTGATAAAATTGCTGAATTCCTAAATCGACTTATTCTGAAACCTGTTCTACTTCTGTTGTTTCGAGTGTGCGAACCAAGAATGCTCTTCACATTATGCCATATTGAGTTGAGCTTTCTATTCTTACAATGGAAGGCATATCAATGGATACATCACAGCACAGGATATACCATGGTATTCAATGAGATACAGAATTTACAGTTTTTAGCACAGAGCCTGACTTATAGCTAGGACCCCCATCCCTCCAGCCCAAGAGCATTAGTGGGACAGACCACAGTTTCTCATGTTTTTGCGGGGGATATGGAAGGAAAAGGTTTGGCTCAGCAGATCCTGGGTAGATCTTAACCTATCTTGGGGCTTTGTCATCTCGCCTGGACTGAGAGATGGCGCTGCTGGACTGGGTCTAGTTACCCCTTTGGAGGGAGTGGGCCTTGTAAGCCTGGGGTTCCCCTAGGCCTTGGGCGGGTATATGCATTGAAGAGGGTTGGGGACAAAGAGGACAAAAAGGAGGAAACCATCATTTGCTAGAACTGTGACAAAGGGCCTATCTTTTGGATCAGGGTTAATCCCTTACCTTTTTCTTTCTTTCCTCCTTGTCTTCCTCTTTTCCCTACACTTTCACGCTCGCAATTCTCACCAGGCCTGGGGAAAAGCGAAGTCGGAGTTGAGATAGATCCCTGGGAAGGGAGGGGAGGTATTTACTGGAAGGGTAAAGAAGAACTTCTGTCTACCTCTGACGGCTTCTTTGCATTTAAGAGTAGCAGGGCCCTCAGTTTTTGGCCTAAATGGTGGTTGGAGACTCCTACAGGAAGTTGGCAAGGCTGGTCTGCTGGAGTCTCTGCACGAGGAGTGAGAATCCAGGCTGTGCAGCCTGGTTCAAGGACGAAGGGCTGCGTTGTGACTGTGGAAGGAGAGAGGAGTCATGTGGCATACACGTCATGTCTGTAAGTCAGATTTCTGGTCATTTCATCATCCCCAGCTTAGGCCCGAGTCCCTGGGGACGGGAAACTGCAGTAGAAGAAGTCCACACAGAGCTGGCACCACTGAAATCTGTGTGAGGAACCTGGTTCATGTGACATTCCTGCTTTGCATAAAAAGGGTAGAGCTTATTCGCCCCAGATTAGCACACTGCTTTTGGAGTGTGCTGGACCATAGGATGGAGACGGAGGGCAAGAAAACAGGTCTTCGCAGAAACGGGTCACGGGTGCCTCGTTCCAACAGTGGAATGGGCGCTGAGAAGAGAAACCGGAACTTCAGTGCAATCTGACCAGAACAGGATCGAGCTGTCAGCCTCTTATCGGGACACTAGATTTATGACTGTGGTCAAGAACTGCCCCGGCCTTTGTTTTTATCAGTCACATTCCATTAAACCCCATAATGAATCTGTGGTCAATAAGAAACCTGGTTGTTTTTGACACGAACTGCCACCAAGCCAGGAGTCCCCACGAATTTGTACTGTTGATTTTTTGGAAAATAAATACAGAACTTAACAATGATCCTTGTTGAATTTCAAGCTGTTCAGGTTGTTCTGCATCTTGCTTCTTTTATCTGTTAGCTATTACTCAAAAGTTTGTGCTTACCTTCTTTATTCAAGTCATATATAAAAATATTGGCCAGGACAGACTCTAAGAGAGGTGCTCGGGACTCTGCATGGGAAACTTCCTGCTGATGGACATTTATCAACGTTTTGCGTACATGGCTGTGCAGCCAGCAGCAAAACCATGTCATCACACTTTTATAACAGTCACCCCCTGACCTTATTCAACATTGGACTGTTAGATGCTCTGTCTAATGCCTTACTGAGCTCACGTTACACTGCCTTTGGCATTTTGACCTCTAGCAGTCTGGCACTTACCCAATACCTTGTACGAGTGGGATCTCCATAAATGTTTGTTGACTTAAATTGAATTCTTTGAATCATCAGCCTAATAACAATATATTTTTAGGAAGGGAAATGAGGCATGATTAATTGATGAGACACTTGGCTTCCTAGAGCTGTTTATATTCCTTTCTATTGTTTTAATTCAGAATATAAAAAGTTACACATTATAGCCCTGGCTGGGGAGCTCAGTTGGTTAGATTGCTGTTTGGGTACATCCAGGTTGTAGGTTTGATCTCGGGTCCCAGCACATGCAAGAAGCAACCAGTGAAAGCAAAAATCAGCGGAACCGCAGCTCTCTCCCTTTCTCCACACCCCCCTCTTTCTCTCTAAATATCAATAAAAATAAATAAATAAAAAGTCATACATTATAGAGAAATAAGATGTAGATGATGATTGACAATAGCCATTATGCCGATTTTCATGATCAATATCCATTAGTGTAATTAAAAAACCACAATCATGTGAAACTTCATTTTTCATTTAGTTTATTTTGGCCATCTTTCTATAACTGAGTAGAGTTCAGTTGTAAGAATCTCATTCTTTTCTAAGTGTTTAATAAATTTTCTGTTTAAATTCTTTAGGTTCTGACATTACATTCATTTGTCTTTAAATTAGACAGTTAGTCCATTTTTCCTAAAGTTTAGTGAGCACCTACCATATGCCAGATCTTGACTCAGAACAGTGAGGAAATAAAAAGAAAAATGGGCCCTGGCCAGGTGGCTCAGTTGGTTGGAGTGTTGTCCCATGCATCAAAGGTTGCAAGTTTGATTCCCAGCCAGGGCACATACCTAGGTTGTGGGTTTGATCCCAGGTCGGGGTTTGTATGGGAAGTGACTGATCAATGTTTTTCTCTCACATCAGTGTTTCTCTTTCTTTTTCTCTCTCGCTCTGAAATCAATAAACATATCCTCAGGTGAAAATTAAAAAGAAAGAAAATGGGCGAAGTTCCGCCCATTTCAGGGCAGAAGTTCCGAAGTTTCAGAAGCTTCGAATCAAAAGGGATCATGAAACCAGCATACCATCAGTGACAACAAGGCTCTATGTGTCAAGGGCTGCTGCAGAGGAGTGTGCCATGTGCTCTGGGGCCTTGGTTAAATGCTAAGGGTGGTGATTCTCTTTCTCTGGGGGACTCCTTGGAGCTTGAAGCAACAACCAAGAGATGATCAGGCAGCTGAGGCTGTCATCACAGCCTGAGGTCTTCTGCTGCTCTTGGACCTGGACTGGCAAAAACGATGGGCCGTCTGCCTTCAGACAGCTCCTGCGTGGGCAGTGTGCGAAGGAGGTACTTGCTCTGGGGGAGGGCCCCATACCCCTTCCTTCTGCCTTTGGTTCTCAGACCAGTACAGGGTCCTGATCATAGAGACCATAGCAGAGAAAGGAGAAGCCAAGAAAGCGAAAGCCAGCTGTGGCAACTGGGGACTCTCAAGGTCACTTCCTCACACTCTGCCTTTGGCATTCACGCCCTTGTGATCCTCTCTTGGTGAGGGTAGATGTGGCCTGTGATTTCTTTCTAACCAACACAATACAGTAAAGGTAATGGAATGTGTGTGATTATTGATTATGTTGCATATGACCTTAGTGCTGTTGCTGGACCGCTTTCTTGCTTTCGAGGAAGCAAATGGCCATGTTGAGAACCCTCAACACCAAAGACTTGTGAACAGTCTCTAAGAGCTGAAGGTGCCCACTGGCTGACAGGCACCGTGAAACTGAAGCTACGAGTCCTATAACCACAAGCAACTGAATTCTGAATGAACTTGGGTTATATTATCCCCTAGGCTAGCCTCAGATAAGAACACAGCTCTGGCTGATACTGGGTTGCAGCCTCCTGAGACCCTAAGCAGAGGGTTGAATTAATTTATGGCTGGACTTTGGAACCCCAGAAACGGTGAAATAATAAATGTATTGTATTGTATTAAGCAGTTAAAATAGTGGCAATATTGTTAAGCAGCCGTAGATTACTAATATACCACTCTTCGCTCTTTTTTGCCTTCCATAAGAACTGCAGGATAAAAAAAAATGCTCAGAAGGAAGAGAAGCTGGAGGGGAAACCAAGCAACCTTTACAAAGAGAACAAAAAGACAAGAGAATTGACTTTTTCTGTGAAGTTCTGCCATATTCATTCATCCACTTTTGTGTCAAGGATATGGAGTTGGAAGTATGGGCAGATACGTCTAGATCGATATATCTGGATTTTAGGGTTCAGGGCAGGATATTGTTGTAGACTGAGTTGTATCCTCCCAAATTCATATACAGATGCTCTAAACCCTTGCACCTTAGAATGTGGCTGTATTTGGAGAGAGAGCCTTTAAAGAGATAATTAAGTTAAAATAAAGCTGTTGTGGTAGGCCCCATGTAAATCTGAGTGGTGTCCTCAGACAAAGAGGAGATGAGGACACACCCGGGATACATATGCATGGAGTGGCGACCATGTGAAGGGGCGGCAGGAGTGTAGCCATCTGCAAGCCAAGGAAAGAGGCCTCAGGGCAAACTGACTCTGAGAACACCTTGATCTTGGACTTAGAACCTCCAGAGCTATGAGAAAATAAATTTTCCTTGTTTAAGCTACCCAGTTCGTGAAATGCTGTTATGGCAGCTCAAGCAGATGGACACAGATATATAAACTACTCTAGATATTTTAAGCACAAAAGGACTTAGTACAGGGAGGTAGGTACTTTCAAAATCACTGGAAGAGCTGGAGAAGCTGGCATTGGGGCTGCCACCAAAACCGATGTGTTTGAGAATGCACTGCTGTGGCCCTGATCTGGGGGTTATGAAACTTATGCCTCTCCTGCTGACTCTGCGATGGCCATTGCAGCGGTCTCTTAACACCCAAGACGGTGGCAAGCAGTCACTGAAAAGCCGACGTCAGCTGCCCATCTGGCTTTCTATACTCGGGCCAGTGACCTTGACTGCCAGGAGAAATTACAGTGGGGCACTGCCCTCTACCCCACTTAAGGCTTCCAAATCTCATGTGAGGATACATAGTTGAATTTAGTATCCTGGCTGCAAAAGAGAACTATAGTTTTTAATGTTCTAGCCTGTGTAGTACAGAAAGGCACAAAAAAGGGTGTGGAAAAGGATGCTGCAGCCTGTGAACACGTCCAGCACCACCTGTGAGACATCAGAGCAAAGCAAATGCCGAGACAAATGCACCTGCAGGCGTTCAAAGTGGATACCTCAAGCCGATAACATTTACTGAGCTGCTCACCTACATCGAATGTATAAAGTGCATGGAAAAGAGAGGATTTATAAAGAGGATGTCTTTGGAGAAGTTACCCAGTTCTATCTCTACCTATCCCAAGTTACAGGGCTTTTCCTATCACCTCAGTTCGAGGGAAAAGGGACTCATTCAGCAGGACCACTCTGGAGAGCT